>JAYRBW010137057.1:0-15425 GCA_036023295.1 Invenusta paracnida
AATTATTTTAAGATGATTTTAAGATGAAAAAACGATCTAAGATGATAATTAATTTAAAATGTTTTGTGAAACGGAGTCTAATTAAATTTATCTTAAAATAATTTTAATGTAAAAATTAATCTTAAGATGTTTTGTGAAACGGGACCCTGGATAGCAATTGTTGCAAATAGTACGGTAATAAATAAATAATTTACACTCAAGGCTATTATATAAAACAGTTATAATTATTTAGATGTAATTATTGTAATTTGAGTATGCATCTGTCATGCATATGCAACTTAAAAAATTTGGATTATTATTCTAGTACGTATAGGATAATATTTACTACTAATTTTGCTACTATATATATGAAGAAACAACTAACAAAAGGGCTATTGATATTTTAGGAGTGATTGAAGCTGCCAATAGAAGCATTTTAACATAAGTATAAGGACCTTAAATAAAGATGGCGAGAATATTGTATGAAGCTCTTTTAAGACAAGTAACCACTAAATACCAAAACCAAAATTGATGAATATGATGATGAATCCAAAATCATTTTAATTGAAGTGCAAAAGCCCATGATAGAATTCCTGCATAATTATTGCCAGCAATCAATGAGGATGGTGCTATAAGAGTCATGTACACACTGTGCAACCGGATCCGGAGAACCAGGGAGGGGCCAAACGATTGGACCAAGGCTTTATTCGTTGTTGTACCAGATTAATAGCACAATATCTCTTATTTCAGATGCCAGAAATTTCTACTTTAAATTTTAACAGAGCGTCTTCAACCCTTTTTGAACGTGAAATACCAAATACCATGGAGTTCAACAAAAATGCATTGACTCTCACTATAGTATTGCTTCAATACGTATACTAAACAAATCATACGAGATACCTTACTTGGTTTAGATGAGGGTACAAATGTCTAAAAATATCAAACTTACGATATGCTGATGACACTTCACTAATAGCTGAATCGAAGACAAATTTCACTAATATAATAGACAAGTACGAATTGAAAATGAGAAAGCTGGACTATATCTGAATGTTAAACAGACTAAGATTATGATAATTGGATGTGGAGAAAAAGATGAAAAATTCACTATAAATGTTGAAGTTATCGAGATTGTTAAAGATTTTAGTTTTCTTGGTTCACACATTACAAACAAAGGTGGTTTAGCGAAAGTAATTGTAGAAGAATAAGCATGCCGTAAACAGCATGAACATTTTGCGAAAATCTATCTGGAACAGTCATGCTAGGTATCTCTCGTAAGATGAAGATACATCTTGTAAACTCCTTGGTTTTTCCTTTATAGCTACATACGGCTGCGAAAGCTGGACATTCACACAAAAAAATCGGTCATGTTTATTTTTTTTCTTAATTTTTTTACTTGTACGCAAACTATTATACATATATTTCTTATATAATGTGTACCTAGATTTGATACCATGGAAATAAATAATAATAATTATTAACATTAATCTGTGGTATTAATCATTTTTTCAATTTTTGAAATATTGTGAATAAAAATTACACACCATATATGGACATATTTAGATAAGTCGTGTAAAAAAAAATATGTTTGAATATTTTTTCATATCAATCGCCAAAATGTTATGAAATAATTGACATTAATTTGTTTAAGCTTACTTATAGAAAATAACAGGTTATAGATATTTTTATGTCATGAAATTCCTCCCAGATGAATTGTCTATATATTTCGTAATATATAAAAACTTCAATTTAGGAAGTCTCATAAGAGTTTATGCATCAGCGTTAGTAGATTTTGGAGAGGAAATGGTCCAAAATTTGTTCTTCCATTCGGTATGGATATCATGGTTAAATACTTAAAAATATCTATTGTACTTAGATTATTATTCATATGACCTTTTTAGATATTAATTCATATCAACAATATTAAAAATGCGCATCAAATTTACACTTGCAAATAGTTTTATACAACAGAAAATACATTTTTCAAATAGTTAGTAATACAATTATTTTATATTACTCATTAGTAGTGAAATATTTAACAAATATTTTTTAATTTTTTGTTCTTTAATAAACAATGAATTATTTAGTATGTAATGCATGCTCAGGTAGTTTGTATTCAGCTGCTTGATGTTTAGAAGATGTTTTTTGAATATACTGACAAATAAAGTAAAGTAATATAAATGTTAAAAATTTATGTCAAGTAAATTTTTATATTTCAGATATACAAAAATTTAATACAAAATTAATCTTCTTAAATATCTTCCTGATAAATGGAATAATTTAATTTTTATCGAATCTTTTTAATAATTCATAAAAGAAACTTAAAATCGATAAAATGGGTATATCGATCCAAATTTTCATATTAGACAACCCGGTGATATTACACTGATATCACTGCTATTCACTGATAACTTTTGTGTACGACTTATCGCAATTGTGCCCTAAATAAAATACGTTCATACCCTTTTTATGGGTATGTTTCTATGTTGGTATACAATCTCTAAATTTATGTAGTACCTATCTGTAAAATATTTCAATATTACCTATATGAGAGGATATATATATATAGATATTTGAACAAGTACGTACTACTTAAGACATCATGCGAGAGACGTTTTACATGTTTGATAAGGTATATTGATATTATTCACGATATCTTCTATTGACATATTAACATATCCAAATAGATCCAAAGCGTGAACGCAATCTACGCTGTTATTAACATATCCACGAATATTTACAATATAGTATATGTAGTAGATATAAATATCTGTGACATATAAAATGTGGTGCATAGAATGATAGATTAGTGTTTAATTAACTTGATCTATTTTAGTCTTGAAACTTGCACGCATCTATAGAGCGCTACGAGGACAACGCGATTGTTTTAATATACTGTTAGACTTATAACCAACTAATTATGCATTTTATCCCGTTATCCGCGTATGTAGCTTGTAGTCGGTATGTCTGTTAAACGCATATCATTGCAATCACCTTTATATGAAAGAATATTCTGCGTAACAAACAACCTTACATATACTAGAAGTTGATAAAAATGCAATGCAGATAAATAAATTTGTATCAGTGTAACATATATATACTTTCAATTAAAATGTAGACAACCAGTTTAATTAGGAAAATATAATAATATATTCAAGAAATTTGAACACACACACATTTGAATATGCACAGATATAAATAAAATAATATCTATGTATATGTCAATAAAAATTTTAAATTTAATTCAAATAATTGTAATGATTAATATTATGTTTATATTAACAGCATATTACGATGGACTAAAAATACATTAGCAACATTATATCGAATAGGGTAAGTTCATTTGGTGAAAAAGTTTCTTTAAAGGAAAAAAGGGAAATATCTGAGGATGAAAAATAACATAAAGAGTAGAACTTTCTAAAAATTAAATCTTGAATTAAATTTTGGCAAATTTCAAATAAATATCGCTATTTCAAATTATTCTCAATATATTGTTGATAATGATGTTTTGTTGTAACTAAGCTTTCTTTACATATTATGTTTATGGAAAATTAAATGACTATAAAGAATATATCACAAAAGTAGTCATTGTTATATTAACAGTGCATGCCAAAATTTTATTGCAATAATGCCTTGTTCTATTAAACTTATCTCTAAATTTGATTCAAAAACCTATATTTTTATTTTTAAGGTGATCAAATGATATTTACATTTAGTTATATATTGAATTTAGTCTAAATATTTCGAGAAAGCGTACCTAACAATTTCATTTTGAAACGAATGTGATTGATACAGTATGGGTAAGTAATAGTATTTGTTGATGAATTTACCTTGGTGGATATAATAGTGTTATATTATAAACATTTTACATTAACTTTTTAAGATAACATTAAATATAATTTGATTAAAATAAGACGAATTCATATTAATAATTGGTTAGGTAGACATAAAAAACATTTCATCAGATATATATATATATAGAAACAAAATCTATTGGCGAAACTTTTCAGGCCAATAGGATTTGTTTAAAGATATCTATTTATTTTCTTCTTCATCCAAAGGATATATTACCCTGACTTCCTTACTAATATTAAGGAATATTATTATAATAATATTTGTATAATGATATAAAATTCTGCCAAAGTGACTTTATCAGCCGAATAGAGATAAGATATCCTATTTTTGCGAAAACATAAACAAAAACAAAATGGTAAGTCTTGTTTCCAGTATCAATAAATGCAACCAAACCGAGGATTTCGAGATGCCCATCATTTTCAACGTCTACTACTACATTAGTCTCTGCTTCTTTCCGGTCAATGTGGTCGCTAACACTTTTGCTCTCTACATCTTCGCCAAGGGCCAGTGGCGCAAGTCTTGCATGAACTGCCTTCTCATCGGCCTCTCCACCTTCGAGATCCTCTTTAACTTCTGCCATCTCGTCTACTCCTCTCTTATCAAGAGCGAAATCCATGAGCCCCTCATTCGCGGGAGTCTCGTTTCCATTGATTTCATCTTCGTGGTCCGTAGTGTCGCCCACGTACTCCTTACTAGCTCACACATCTCGCGAAATTGGGCGGTGGTTTTACTGGCTGCATTTCGCTTCGAGGCTGTCTGCCGGCCGACAACAGTCAACAAGATCATCACCCGTCAGAGGCTCTTGTGGGTGTTCCCACTGGTCTGGACTTTATGTTGCCTCTTCTCTATTCCCCGTGTTTTCCAGAAGGGACTCCTCTTCTGCCTAGAAACCGGGCAAATTATCGACTATCCGGCTTACTTCATTACCTACAAGTGGTACCTTTATTTTTATATGGGCGCAGCCATGTTTTTTGTCCAGTCGGGGGGTCCAGTGGTTCTTGTCATCTTCTTCAGCACTTGTATTTTGCGCAAGATGAAAGCAATGAATCGATTCCGTCGTGAGAGGAACATGCACGAACGGGGAAGCAGTCCAGATAGGATGATCATCACTGTCTGCATAACATTCTTCCTTCTTGAAACCCCGTCCTTCTTCAGTAAAATATTCGAGAACTTTGGAACGTTCCACACGTCCAAATTTCAAGAATTTGACCAAATTTTCAGTATTTTTGCCAACCTATGTATTTATCTTGACTCAACGATCAATATTATTGTATACTTTACGTCAAATGCTAAGTTCCGCGAGATAGTCATGCACAAATTCGGCATCAAGTCGATGACTCCAGTAGCTATATGATACAACTTTTGAAGATAACGACAATCACACATAAATATAAACTATTAATTTGTTTTTCTACACAGGTTTCCAGATAAATTAAATTTATTTTTGCATGCCTTGGTAGTATACCTCAAGCTTCTGAAATTGAAGTTCTTTTCTTGTATTTATCTTCATCATATAAAGGTATGTGTATGTCATTAAGAAATGTTTTTGCTACTGCCGACTATCATATCTCTAAATGTCTATTTCAATTTTCTCTGCCTATTTCTAGTAATTACATAATATAAATATAAATATAAATATAAATATAATTTATTATCAATTTTTTAGGTACTATAATAAATATATATGGTTTATGATGCTAGCCTTTCCTTATGTTAGGGAATTATTTACATTTACTTAATGTGGTTTTTCCACCTTTTTCTCTTTTAAATATTATACACGTATTCTTTATTTCATAAATAATCTACTTATGTATTATTTAAAAACCAACATTGTATAAAGTACATGAATATAATATGATTACAAAATGAGGTAATAAATAGTATATCGCAATATTAAATTAAATAATCAATAATCTAGTATTATATTTAATTTAAAACTTTCCATATATTGTATATTTTATTGAAAATTTTATCAGTAAGACGAAAATATTATTTCTAAGCTTTTCTAATAATTCCATGTATTAATTATTAATTCTAATTGAATATAAAAATCTCTACAGTTCTGTGTTCTCTAATTTTTTAATGATTATACCTATGTTCAAAAAATTATATCATACGAGTATTTAATGGGTAGTAGAAATTACGGTATTTTAAAATAAGTAATATTTACTGAAATGAAAAAATGTACAAAATGTATTTACCAAAATCAAAATATTTTTAATTGTATCCAATTTTATTTTATTCTGTAACAATTTGATAATCATAAATTTAAAATATGCCACGTTAACTATTATTTAATATTGTATAGTGTTATTTATTTATTTTTATTGTTATTATTTTATTTTTATCCTATTGATGAGATTGATAAATAGTTTTAATATGTTTTCTTTTGTGCTGTAGTTTATAGTGTTTTCCTTATGTGTAATTTTAACTGTATTATTTTCATTATATTTACATTATATTTACATTCAATTTAATAATTTCTTGAAAAATATAAATCGATAATAAAATATATATGAATAGTTTAATTTAAATAGGAAACAATTTACTGTATTATTATATATTTGATTGAACAAATGAATGTTTAAATGCTATTTATGTAACATATCAATGATCGCATAGCTTTACAAATAGGAAAGTATATACATACTTTTAACTGAATTATTGAATTCTAAATTTGATTGCAAATCATAGCACTTATCAGATACATTCTACATTTCTTCTATCTTGTTCATAATATTTTTTTGTTACTGGAGGTATTGGTTATTTATATTTATTAAAGTATCATTGTATAATTAAGATGCCATTATTAAGACAAAATTATAGTGCACATATTGTAAATCTACAATATTGATTTATATTTACATAATTACGTACTTTCATTATTATTGTTCCATATTTTTGTCATTAAAATGTTGGAGATTTGCTACTTTTGACTTTGTCAGTTACGTATAATAAGATATGTTATATTATGATAATATAATAATCATAACCTCGTCAAATTGTAATAATCTATGAGTGCTACTACACAAATCATCTTATATACTTGGTCCTAAACTAGTCTGTAGACGTGCATAAGTTCTTTACTAATTATGTTGTGTTGTTTGGAAATACATGGTTCTAAAAATTGTATCTACAGTTGTAAACATATATATTAAAACGTATTACACATATTTTGTGTTTTGTTTACATATTAAATTGCCTTCAAATAATATGGCATGTTTAGTTATCATTAAATAAAATATCCTCACTATAGTTTATATCACAAATTGTTTTGTGATAGCTTTTATAAACTCAGTTAGATTAGAGTTTTTTTAATTTTGTGTACTCTATATACAAATTATTTTTCCATTAAATCTGAAGACACAAATAGTATGAGATCTACTTCTGAAAATTATCTAAATTTGAGTACAAAAGGTTTGTTAGCTCAATAAACTGCTACTAACCTATGATTGAAAAATATGTAATTCTTGTGTTGAGCAACCAGTCACAAAATGTGATATTAACATTTTACTATTTTCCCATATTGAAGAATACAACGATTTCTATACATCTATCTTTTTAAATAGATTTATAGTCAAAATTATGGCATGAATTTAAATGCATGTGGCAACTATATAATATGGTTTATATGTTTGAAATGTGTTTTAAAATGTACAAAATACATGGAGAATTCAACTGATGTACAATATATCCATTATAATTTTAAATAAATTTAAATTTTATAAAAAATATGAATGCTTACGAAAATCAGTGTAATTTCATAGAAATCGCCGTATTCTTTAATATTAGAAAATAGTAAAATGTGAATATCTCAGTTTACGACTGGTAATGCAATACAAGAATTTCAGATTTTCAATCATAGGTTAGTAGCAATTCATTGAGCATAACAAACTTTTATGCTCAAATTTTGATAATTTGCACAAGTAGATCCCATAATAAAGGCTCTCGTATAAAGGCTTCCATAATAGGAAGAATCAATATGCGAGAAAAAGAGGATTACGCCACTATCTGGGATGTGTTAAATAGTCTGTTTAATTTATTCAAAAAGTCTAATACGATTGATTTTATTCACAAGTGAATTGGAAATATGTACAGATTAATTAATTATTTATAGTAGGTATTATAAAAATCTTAAAACTAGCTGTTATGATCATATGTCACAAAAAGAGATACAATATGTCAAAGTGCATGTTAGGTCAAGCCTTTCTATGTATTTATTTTGTAATGCGGATATCTTTATCAAAACAACGTACCATATATGAAAAAAATCATTGTATTGAATTGAGATAAAATGATCTAGATCAGAAATCTGAGAAAAATCTATCGAAAATCTATCTTTCTATAGTTATTTTTATTGCTTTACATTCTGTTGAGTTATAGTAGATATTGACTTTTTTTATTAACTGCCTAAGAATTTTAGAATCTTGAAATGACACGTCGTTCAGCATATTCTATATAGACTTTTCTTAGATTGCCAATCGAGTTTATTATGTTTAAATTCGATATCTATGATTAGATATAGGTACTAACTACACATATTATAATATTTTTTCTTATTTTGGAAGAATATCAAGGAAATATCAACATTATTATACTTTTATGTACCTACCACAATATAGAGAATAAAAGGCATTGATAATATCTAAAAGAAAAAAAAGAAAATTCCTTCATGGAAAAAGGCTTGAAGCAAGTGTTTTAGCTAAAACTTGTGATCAGATTAGAAATTTTAAAAACTAATTATTAAGGTGACCAATTCCGAATTCCTTGATATAGGTATGACGATTTATTTATCAACGTATTCATAATTTTTGTGTCCGTCTACATAGTAAAACAACTCCTAAAAAGTTTTCTATAATGTGCTGTCCTAAAGGAGCTGCATTGGTTGCCCATTCATTTCAGGATTATTTTCCAAGTGTGCTGTTTCATTCATCACTGCATTTACGGATCTGCTCCAACTTATTTATCTGACCTCTAAAATATCCTTTACAGTTCAAACTCATCCTACCCTCTTCGTACCATCCATTCATCTCGACTCCATCAACCAATTCCTTTTTCAGCCTCGAAAATTTTGCTTTTTCTACAATTGACCCTTCGCACTCGAATAAACTAACTATTAAATGTCAGATGAAAATAATTTTATCAAATTCAAAAAAGAATTGTTTAACAAGATTTGACAATTGCTAAAACTATTGATTCTATTTGCTTATTCTTCATTTTATATTTAGTGCTTATTTTCTCATTTTAGTCTTATTTCTGAACCTTTGATTGTCTCGTTTCAGTGTTACTCTCCATTGTTTTATACAGATGTTGTGATAAAATAAATATACACATTATTACTATTATTTATTTGATAAATTTGAAAAATGTTAATTTAAAGTCTGAATAACACAATTCGTAGAATAGACTTTGTTATAAATTTGTATCAAGAAACTGAAATGCACTTAAATGAAATATATATTGATTATTTGTTCACTAGAATACATTTACATATTAGCTATATTTAATAAAAGTATACCTACATCTCCAATTACAAAAATAAAGAAATATTTCTAAAAGTATAGTAAATATATTAAAGTAATATTATAGTATTTTCTGTTAAAAAGTTACAATATATATAAAGCAGCATTTTAATACACAAAATTATGAAAAATATATTAAACACACAAAAATATTTACATAAGAAATGTTTATTTCATTTAAAATATTTGTTTGATATACAATTGAAAATGTCTTAGGTAGGTAAAAAAGACTAAAAGAAAATAATCATTAATTACAATACAAAAGTTAGGTTTTCAAATAATCTATTGAGAACATCTTATTAAACGCATACATTTTTGTTTAAAGTTTTTTTTGCACATTAAACATAAATATTATTTTGAAAAAAATGAAACAAAGTTTTCCTTCTAATAAGAAGAAAACGGATAAATTGTTTCACCTAAATATCCCTATTAATTACAAAGCAAACGTTTATTTCACCCGTTACTAATATTTCAGTGAATTATTTATTTTATAAAATCCACATGGCTATATATTGAAATTTGTTAGCAAAATATTTCCAAAATTGAATAATATAGTTACAAATCTAAAATTGAGTTAGTAAATATAACATTTATTAAAGCAAAGTGAATATTGAATTTTTCTATATATATATATATATATATATATGAAGTTATATTCCATTATAACTTGCATAAAACTACAACATATTTTGTTTATAAACCTGCACCAAATTATAGAAATATCATGTTTTCATTTAAATAAATTAGGTGAGATATTTAAGATAAATAGAATTTTTCGTTAAATGAGAACAAGGAATATGAAATAATAGACTAGGCAATTACTTTAATTACATAGTTTGACTAACTTAGTTGCAAAGTAAGGCAAATTTCTTTTGTTACTTTAATTGTATTATTTGAAATTATAATAGTTTTTATTATAATAGAGATAATACACGACGAAACATTTTCATACTAAATAGTAAATATACATCTTAGGTCAAATTATCTACATTATCTATCTACATTGTCCATCATAACAATCTCTCATTATTTCAAGGTATACTTTTTACACATTACAATATATTATTCTACATTGTATCGAATTATTTTTCTGAAGTTATATAAAAGTGTTTGATTATAATGTCTAGTTTGTTACCATTTGAATGTATTTTTAATTAAATAAAATCTTTGAAAGTTAAAATATCCTTAAAATTTCTCCTTGTTTATTCATTTTTTATAATATGTCAATTAATTTAATATAACTTGTTTCTAACCTATTATATTAAACATTTTTCTGTGTCGAGATTAACATAATAAACTAAAATATGTATATACATTATGTTTACAATAACATACATATAATAAATGCGTCAATCAATTTGTAAGACATTTTTTTAATATACTACCTATATGAGATTTATAGATATGTATTTTAGTATTTTAAGAATATACAAATATATTATATATGTACATAGGTACCAATTGTGTTTAATTATATAAAATCACATTTTTAATTTTTTTCAACCCAAAACTTCAAAAGTGGAATGTTTCGCGTGGATAATAACACAAAAGTTTTAAATTTGTCAGCTAAAAATAACACTAAACAGCGAGTATGAGAAAAGGCTATATTTGAAAAGAATTTTCTTAACAGGAAATACACTGAGTGATTTTATTTCCGTTTAGTGAATATATTTCACACTTCGCTTTGTTATACAGAAATTGATTCTAAAATTTATAAATTTATATTGTACCAAACATATATTTCAAGACTTTGATACTTATGAATAATGCATATTTTACTACACATTTATATAGTTTAAGTTCCCATTACTGATATCAAAGTAAAACAACCAAATGGAAAGTATAGCGTTAAAATTATATATATATATCATATATATGATCGGATCCCAGAAAAGAGTGGAGGTTCGTTTGGAGCAAACGACCCCCTTTGAAACCAAAGGGCCTAGGTTAAGTTATACTCGATAATATCAAATTAATAAATTTTTCATTTTATCAATATTAGCTCAATCATTATTTATTGTCCATTATAAATATAACATGAACTAAAGTTTGTCAAAATAAAGTTCTAATTTATAATATTGTCTCGTATTTCAAATTGTTATGCAGCATTTTTAATATTGATGATCAGACTAGAAATAATACCTGCAAAATTGAACTCATTCACGTGGGCAGTATTAAAAATTCTTATTAGTTCCCATTAATTTGAAAAAACCCCCTCCCTGATTTTTCCTGGGGGCACCCCTGCTATGTTGTTAAAGTTCAAGTCGTAGTACGACATCATTAGAGAATTTTACATTATTTAATTTTTAATAATAAACTCCATTTGAGATATTGAAAACATTACAAGTTTAATTTATTTCAAATATAGTACAAATAGATGTATTCTAAAATTCATCTAATAAACTATGTATATAATCAATATCTAGGTAAATAGTAAAATTATCAATTAAATTAGATTCAGTCTGTGTTTGGTCAATCTGTATCCATGAATATATTTCCCCAATGATTTATGGTTACATGATACCAGTGTTAAATTATAAAAAAGTCAAAATTAATCAAATTTTATTGTGTGTTTTAATTACTATTTTTTAAATCACGCGTTGAATAAATTATAGTATTATCATCACTTTTAGGACATACTCTACATTGCGTTATCGTGTGAAAATAACTCACTTAATTAAACAGATATTTTATGACATATGACAGTTTTTCTATAATTACTTGAACGCTATAAATATATATACATAGTATCTTTACTAAGTTGATATAGTTGTTGACAATTTTTGTTATATTCAACAGCAAGGGTGTTTGCTTACTAAAATTTATTGATATATGTATTAACTGAAAATATACATATAAGGATTAATAATTTCTATTAGAATTCTGTAAATATCGCAACTATTGTGTTAAACGGCATTGTCATTTTAAAGCTTATTTAACATTATTTACCCTCTGAACCGCAATTTTACTGCGATTTTTAAATAAACAAATATAACAATAAAATTTTTTGACTTTTTCTAAAATTATATTTATAAAAATTCTTAAAGTAATACTCACCACATGTGAACCCAAAGAGGTTCTCATAGGAACTAAAAATGAGTAAAACGTATTTTATATACAACATGCATCTTTCTTAAAATTTACGAAATTTTGAATGGTTTCATAGAATAATTTAGGAAGTACAATAAGAATATTTCTTCTTGTAGAAAATAGTATTGCAATTTTTTTTTAAATTTTATATATCCAATAGAATAAGTAGCAAAATATTCCACATTATCGTTGCATGCAACTTTTGAGGTGATTATCTCTCATTATCATCATCTCATGTATTTCAGACTGGCGAAGCTGTAAATGTAGAGAGGTATATCATTTTTATTGAAAGAGCTCAGCAGCTATACGATGCCGTAATAAACGTTCAATAATGTATGCCAATACTCGGGTACGTATCATTTCGTCTTATCATTGTTCTGTTTTAATTCGGTTACGTAATCATTGACTTTTGCAATCAGGTTCATATGGTCTTATTCGGTTGCATCACTTAGGCTTATTAAATGAAAAATACAAGGAATTATATTTCTATTTAATGAATAGAACCGTAGTACAATGAATTCTATTTAGCGCTTAGATGTATATAAGCCATTTACTTCAACTACAATCATTGTTAGTTATCATGCAATTTATAAAGTCGAGCAAAGGTGGTGATGTTTTATGTTTGGACAGTTTCATGCTACATTTAAATTACAATAAGAATGAGAAACCAACGTGGAAATCAACGTGTTGTTCTCTGTCACTGTCGTAACTTTATAGTTTCCTTTTCTACACCTCCAGTATCGACAATGACAGAGAACAACACGTTGATTTCTACGAAAGGCAACCACGACCATATTGCATCACAGGGGAAAATTGCAGTAAAGAAAGCGATAGAACCAGCGAAGACCGAGGCCAAAAGCAATAAATTTGTTTCGCACAAACGAGTATACAACGAAGCGTTCTCTGACGTAGATATGACAGACGAGGCCAATTTAGATGATCTTTCATTATTTCCCAGATACCGCAATACTCCATTTCGAGCCAGAGCAAGTACACTCCTCAAAATTCCTCATACTCGCGCTGAGACGAATATCATTGTTGAATGGTCACAAACAACGGACGGGCGAGATTTTGTGATTACAAACAGTGGCGTAGAAGATCGGCTAATCATATTTGGAACGTAGCAAAATCTCCGGTACTTGTGTGATGCTCAGACAGTCTTCATGGACGAAACGTTTCAGATATGTCCATAGATGTTTATGCAGGTTTATACACTCCACGTAATGATTATGCGTGCCATGTGTCCCGTATGCATTGGCCTACTGCATGCTAAATACTAAATTATTATTTGTGAATAAGACGAAATGAAGTAAGACTAAATAAAGTAAGACGAAATGAAGTAAGACGAACTGAAGTAAGACTAAATGTAATAAGCTAAAATGTAATAAGCCAAAATGAGATGACTCCCAATACGCGACCCCACACTGCTGTTAGTGGTGACTATCTATAACGCCTTTAATATTGTTTATGGAACATAATTTACATTGTTATATTGTTTTTAAATGTTAAATTGAATAATATAATTTTATATAAATAAACTAGATTATTACAAATGTTTCCAAGTTCTATATTTACGCATGTAATATTAATTAAATGTGCATAGTGTAGTATATAGAATCTGTATATGCTGCTTATGATATTAATTACTTTATATTTATAGTCCACAGTATTTATGTATGATTGCTTATTTTTCTGAAATTTCATTTTAGTACTTTGGAATTTCAGTAAAACATGTTTCTAAATAGTTCTTGGCACATGGTATAGGGTAAATTGCATATTGCCTTGCCGGGATATACATTTAATAAATATGTAAATAAAAAAGCCGTAATATATTTAAAAAGTTAATTTACTAGTCGCCGCTAATTAATTAAAATTTATATACCCTATAATAATTTACCCCTATAAATAATATTAGACTGTAAGCCGCACCTACAATATATATATAAATGATTGGCACAATTCACAAAGTATACAAAAACCTGAATATATTACAATAATTTTTTTATGATAACGTTTCTGTATACATATAAATTATAAATATTTCTAAATTATATCTGAAGCATAAGTTGTTTTCTACCTATAAATATAACAAAACTTATTTTTCAATTTGATATTTTTATACTAACAACAATTGTTTCATTTCTTGTACATAAATATTCTTCGATATGAGTATTGATTTTCGGAGGAAAAGAGAGTGACCCGAAGAACTTTAACCAAATATTAAATAAAGCGTTGTATATCATGAAAACTAATGGAAGTTTCGTTAAATAAGAGTTAATTCAGCAAATGTATAATCGGTTTCTCTCATGTTTGCCGAACAAGTCCATAAAAAGGGAATTTATTTCATCCTTAATCTCCTTTGCGTGAATAGAGTGGAGAAACGTTATAATCTACGAATCGTGAAAAGCTATATCCTTTATACTAATTTCTTTATACTAATACCTATCTAGATTTTGAAAGTAACAAAATATATAATAAACGAGAGAAAAGCAAATATATCACGCGATTCGAAGTTCATGTCTGTCGCAAGAAGTTTGAAACATCCTCACATTAATCTTTCGCGGATATACTTTGTAGAGTGAATTAATTGCATAAAATAATTCCTTTTTTATTCAATACAATTTTATAAACGCAATTGTTTTCATAAATGAGAATCATTACACTATTTACTAACCTCAATTGTACGCTAATGCACTCATTTTCCTATCTAAACTCAATATACACAAATCTAGCATTCCACGCTAAAATATCGATATAATGATTATTGAATTCATTTATCGTTGAATAATCACAACGATTTAAAATAATTAAAAATCATTTAAAACATTGATTCACGAAGCAAAGCTCAATATAACGCTAATATAATATAATCGATTTAAATTAAAATTCGTTGTACAATAGTTATTGTACGCTGATATTGATGATTTCCTATCTAAACTCATTATATACAAATCTAATGTAAAACGGATGAAAAGATCA
>JAYRBW010137068.1:0-15424 GCA_036023295.1 Invenusta paracnida
ATAATTATTACATAACTTATAGTTACATATTAATTACATACACTTACTACATAATGTAACACATAAAGTTAAATACCCTATTATTATTTATGTATAATATTGTAGATTGTATACCTAATATGTGCATTAGGTATGTACAACATGTACATAACTTATAGTTAATTAATGCTCAAAAAACATTTTTTAATTAAAAATATTTTTCATAGGAATTTTGCAGTTTTTTGCTATAGAATTCTAAATAAAATGTCAGTCAATCACAGCCCCCCCCCACTTTTTGAAACGCTCCGACGCGCCTGTAGTATTATGAATCGTATTCATGATTTCTGTTTATAATTTGACTCGTTAAAAAGGCACAAAATATAAGAAATTTGGATAACATATATTGTGGGTTTTATTGACTCACAATGCCATGAGGTTTATAGGAGACACATATAGTCATTAGTTTTATATTTTTATATAGTTTTTTATTTGTTTTAGTTTTCATTTGCAATTGTATTTGAACAACCTATGTTTAATAAATAAAAGATAGGCAAAAACTTTGTTAATAAACTATACAAACTATTAAAATAAAATTTCAACTCTATCAATAATATAATAAATATTTAATAAATGTGTATATGGACCATATTATGGGTATATGTTGAAAATGGATTATATGTCGATATTACATGTTGAGAGAGATATGTTGAAAGATATGTGAGTCGTCAATTATATATGTCATGAGAAGGAATATTAGCGGATATGTGAATATGTTGAGAGGAATATGGGGATATTTTAAGCGTTTTCCAAAAGTGGAAAGATTAATATATTTCCGATGTCGCTCTTTAAGAAATTTTCATTCCAAAAGTCGGAATCATTTGGAATAACCAAAGAAATCAAGTAGGTCACGTATATCTGATTCCTGAACGGACTCTGCCGGAGTCAAAATTGAAGCTTGAAAATAAATTTGAATTTATATATCAATAAAAAAGTTAATTTGAGTTTTAAAGAGAGTTATTTTATTGAATAATATGTATTTCCTTTCTATAGTTTATGTAATGTATTCACCGATTCAAATAAAATTTGTAGTTTACATCGATTTGCTTTAAAACATATTTTTCGGAATGACTTTAAATTAAAGAGCGACAAAAAATGTTCATTCCAAAAGTTTCGTATTCCGGTCAAAAAGTACACTCTAACGATTCCACGTTGGGAAAACGCTCATTTTGTCACGTTTGTAGATATAAATTTAGCGGTATATTACACATTAACACTTATATATGGTCACTGTCTTATCATCCGCCATTAATAGTCATGGCTTCAATCTTATAAATAGTCATGTGAGTCATATGTCACCCATGTAGAGCATAGTCTTTAGTTATTTGTAAAAAGGTTGATTCGATCGAATGCGAAACCGTTCAATCTACATAGTGGAACTCCTCCAAATTACAATTGCAAAAAAGCTGCTAATTTAATTGGTTTAATTTAATTAAGTGAAACAAATCATGACCAATCAGAATCGAGACAAGACTCTAGCCAATGAGACGGCTCGAATAGTATAAAAGGAAGGCGCGCGTTTGTTTTAGCTCATTCTTCTTCTGCTTACGTTACTAGACGGACGTCTCCTGCTCGCTCCTCTCTGATCTGCTCTCCAGATGTCGCAATTTATAATCGAATCGTTTCATCAACCGACAATGCCCTCAATTAAAGTAGAGCCGTACCGCTATGCAAAGATGCGAGAACGATCAATTCACATGGTCGACCTTACTTATATGCTGAACAATGATGCCACCCTACTCTTCAAGTCTCCAGTCTTTATAAGTTTCGAAGGCCCACTAACAAGTTGCGAGGTTATAGAGTTTCCTCTACTCAAGGACGAGACAATACCAGACGAGCCACGCGACCATCTACGGGACAATGTGGGCTGGATTGAGTTTGTCGCCCAAAAAAAAGAAAGTTAGAAGATCACCTCTCTTCTCTCGAGTCAACTACTCTCCCCAAGGCTTTACGGAATCTCTACCTGGCTACACCTACGCTGCAACCGACATTCTCTCCTACCTCGGACATATACTTGGCTAAGATGTCGAGTAATGTCTGCGGTTTTTATTGAACAGGTAATCAACAGCAATCAACAGGCAATCAACAGAGACGGAGATGACTGGACCTGGCCGCTATCAATTTATTTTACGGTGCAATGGTATCTACATGAGTCAACACGGGGATGGAGAACATGTGGCCAGTCTCCACCTGCGCATCGTGCAGATTCGCTACGATCGCCAATGGAATCCTCAAAGCCATATGACGTCTGTCTCATGACTGACTCCATCGGGACGCAGTAGTTTCAATGGTGACTCCTACTATGTTATTGAAAAAGACGGTCCTTGCTACACCGAAGAAACCCGCTCTAACTCAAACAAATACGGTTCTGCGGACTTTAGCATTGAATCGCTGAGTGACCTGCGACTGCTAAGCATGCAATGTCACTACTTCTTATAAATGTTGTTGTACGCTTGTAAATGTTGTTGTACGCTATTTTAATCATCAATTATAAGTTTTTTATATTTCTATATTTATCTTGACTTCTTTTTAGCTTTATACACCCGGGTTAAGAAATACATAGCCAGTTTCATATTATTATAGGCTATGCCAGCACTATAGAGTACGAGTTCATAAGCGTCCATTAGAAAAATTCTTTAAAATTCTAAATGATTCCCTAACAGTAAGCTAAGAGTTCACTAACGGTATTCTAAAAATTAACTAAACTCTTAAATGATTCCATAAGTACCATAAATAAAAACAACAGGTTTATTCATAGAAACATATATTCTGTTATAACAAGCAGGATATCTCAGTACAACAGTTAACGTTTACATAAAAGCAGAAGCATTAGTAAATATATCTTCAAATAACTGGGCATCATTATAGTTAGCAATGAGGCATCCCGGTTAAATCCATGAGTCATCTCCCTCGTCTCCAAATAAACGTCTATTGAATGATGTGGGTTTATGTACTATTGGTACTGGTGTTTATGATGTTGACACATGCCAGTCCGGCGGCGATGGGTGTTGCTTCGGTGATTCTGGTGGCGTACTTTGCATTACTTGCTTGTCGGCCCTCATAATATATCGTGGTACATTCATGGGGCGTAGATAATTTTCAAATTGGAGCCAGCCATTAGGTGGAGCTTTCTTAATTCTGTTATCAACAGCATACCGCACTAAGTCTAATATTTAGCTGTGTTGATTTTATTGCCATCCAGATGAAAAAATACGGCCATGCGGTCATCCCATTTATAATTTTGCGATTGAAGGAAACTTAGAAGCAGATGACCCCTGCTCCGATAGTGTTTGGGAAACGTATAAACTGCCTGTCTAAATAAATTGTCTGACAGTGGTGTAGGCTCAGATTGTAGCGGTGGACTGGAGGATAATCAAGCTTCTTCTTCCTCCAATTTCCGTTTTCTGATTTCTTGGTTAAGATTGTAGGCATTCAATTTATGGGCTACATCTGGCGCTAATACCACTTCACTTGTAGATTTCTCCTGCATTGATTCACTATTCTTTTTTTTCTCATACTCGTCTTCACTAAACGCAACCATTTGCCAGAAAGGTTTATCTTTTAAAATTGGCTCAGTTTTATTTCCACTTTATTAAGTATGACCTGATTACTCGCCAGATAGACATATTGCGATTTCTCTCCTAGTAAAAATGACTTCTGATGGAGATCGATAAATAGAGAGGAGTAAGGGTTGTCAACTACAATCTTCTCGAAAACTGAAGTTATGAATATGGATTTCCAGGGAACATTTGACGTCCGAGATGACTCACTTGGCTAACATCACGTGGGTTCTTGGAAATAACCAAGTATTGAGTATTAAGCGATTGTGTGCGGACTTCTTTATCTGCCTTTAACATATTTTGTGTCATCATTATTGCAAAGCAAGGTAGGTGAGGCACCAGTCTTGTAATTAGAGAGATTATAACTGTCGATGATTTTATTTCTTTCATCAAGTCATCAATGACGACAACATCAAACGGTTTGATGAGAGGTATTGTTTCGGCTGTAGGAACACCATCATATATTGTAATCTGTTTTTCTAAGTCAATTGGCGGCCTGTATTGTGAACCACTGAACCAGTGAACGCGTAGGAGTTGCTTATTAAAAAGTATATCACGATTCCGAAGTAAATTCTCAACAAAGGCGGTTTTTTCAGATATAGTCGGCCCTACTACCTTCATGCTAGCATTATGTCGTAGACGCAAATCGATTTCTCTTTAGTTAGTAACTGGTATGTAAGCATTCTACGTTTATAAGCATCAGGACATGTCTATAAACATGAAAATACAAATTTCTATATAATCTCATTCATGTTCAATACCCAAACAATGTAGAGGCAACAGCCTGTACAAGAAATCGCAGATGTGGAGGAGGATGATGACATTGAGTCAAACGCTGAAAATATCAATGACGAGAACAACAAATTATGACGCTATAAAGATATTGCAAAGCTGGATATCAAGCATTCATATTTAATTAAATATATTCTTCAGAACAGCACAAAAAGACGAGATAAATCAGGCATTCCCTACCTGACATTGAAAAATTTGTCAAGGGTAGAATGTTGGAGACTCTTATTTTTATAGATAGATGCAACAGAGACGATATCTTGCAGCTTCTTTATACCCGATTTAATGAATTGAAGAAGATAGGCAGTAACCGTGCTACTATGAGCTCTACTTTGGAGGAGGCAATAAAAGGAAATTGGTGGATCTGGAAAAACCAAGTGCATGAAACTGTAGGAGAAATAACAAGAAAGGAAGTGGGCGTTGAAGAAGAGAATACTGAGGAAGAGGAGAACTATACATCTGACGTGGAGAATTAATACTTATCTCTATTATGACTATGTCTTAACTATGATGATGCACAAATACATTTACTAATGCTTCTGCCGAATGTAAACGTTAACTGTTGTACTGAGATATCCTGTTTGTTATAACAGAATATACCTATTTATATGTATAAACTTGTTATTTTTACTTATGGTACTTATGGAATCATTTAGGAGTCTAGAGTATTTTTAGCATACCGATAGGGAACTCTTAGCATACATTAAGGGAATAATTTAGGAATTTAGGACATTTTCAGCATACCGGTAGGGAATTATTTAGAAGTTTTATAATATAATTAAGCAATTTATTAATTTTCTCAAAATACAGTTACATATAGCTATACTATTGAAATTTAAAACAAGTAGTATTTATGTAACCTATGTAAAATTGTTGCGTGATTATGGTTTGCCACTGATTAATAGAAAAGTATTAAATATGGGTGTTCTAGTAAGTTTTTTATCTTAAATACGATTTAATACTGGTACATAATTCCACGTTTAATTATAATATTCCCGCGTATTTTTAAATTTAAATTTGGCGCCACATAATCTTACGCACTTTTAAATTTGAAAATTGGTGCAAAGATTGTTGTTTAAATAGACAAATTAATTAAAATATTCCGTGTATTTAATAATTTGAATTTGGCGCCACACAATCCCACGCACTTTTAAATTTGAATTTGGCGTAAAGAGTTTTGTTTAAATAGTCAAAAAGAAGCGTGCGTCTTTTAAATACTGTTACAGCTGTCTCATTGGCTGGAACTTGCTCGATTCTGATTGGTCAAAAGGTTCGCGGATGAGGTGCGTGGGTGACGGGGGGGTGGAGTCGTGCGACACCTACCCTACTACTTGTGTTCATAGAGTACAATTAATCCTATGTAATATTTAGTAATTTTCAACTCCCCGAAAACCTGTTGAAAAAGAGTTTTGTACCGCAAAGATTAAACGCAAATTATTACAAAATTTCAATTATTTATTAATACAAAATATGCTTAATAATATCTATATTATGAAAATAAATTTTATTTTTGTACTTCATTTACTTATTGTGATTTGAGTTATTTAATTCACATTCCAAAAATTGTAGTTCGATATTTTATTTTATTTTATTTTATATTTTATTTTCATTTAGTTTTATAATTTGTATAGATAGTAGATTGTGTTATTTCTTTTATAAATATATACATTTAGACATACGTACGTTTCAAATTATATATATGTAAAAAATATATATATATATAATCCTTTATCTAATCCTAGTGTAATCATTATTTTTGAAATTTTAAAGTTATTGAAGTTTACAACATCTATTTAGATCGATTAGTATTCATATATTTCAGGCTTTAAAATGTCTTCCTGACTATGTATTTCTAAATAAACTATAATTTTTCCACCTCTAAGTGCATTGGAAGATAAGTTATTTCGCTGTATTGAGTGTCATATACAAGAGTGTAATACATATTTGGAGGATAAAACTAGAAAATATCACATTCAAAGCTGTTAGTAATATTTTAGTCGCATTATTAGGAAATCCTTTCAATGAATAAAGTATTTCTCTTTTGAGGAATCTAATGTAAAGCAACTGGATTTTTAAGCGGAGATAAAATTTTCAAAGGAACCATAGTGTATGCTATAAGTGTCGTTTGAATGTTTCTTTTATAACAGTAATAATAGGAATTGAAAGAAAAATTTAGACACCACTTAAGATTTTTACGAAACTTCATTAGAACTCTAACCCTACATGGGCAAATTTTATCTTTAAAAACATTTTCTCTCAAAAATTACATCATAAATCGGGAAAGAAAATTAGAAATGTTATTATTTTCTACTGGGATGCGAAAAACCTGTAAATCACATATATCAAACAGCAGCACAGACTAACCGAGTTAATAAACGCTTAGATACTTTGTGTAATGTGAAGCATACAGGAGAAATTTGTAATGAATCCATTTTTTAAATTCATTCTAAAAATGTAATAAAAATGTTTAATAAAAAAATATTTTCATCATGAAAATGTGCATTGTTCTTTTTCTTTAACTTTGAAAACATAAACAGCTTTAAAAATAATTAATTATAACTTTTTTTGGTATCTATAGGATATAAACCTTGACACAATAATGAACGATATAGCAAAGCTACAAGTTAATACAGTGTGTACGAGACCAAAATATTGTTGTATTTCCTTATTATTCCATGATCATTAGCTTGAATTTTTCCTGTAAGTGTTTTACTTATAATTTTTGTTCGATAAAACATATTTTTTAGTGAACTTGGTACTTATTATTATAAATCATGGAAATAGAAATCAAATCTTGAATTTAACAACTAAATTCTATCAAAATAGTTTCAGGAATAATGAACCAATATTCTTTCAATAATTGCACTAAAACAAATAACATTTTTAAAAAGAAAAATAAGACCAAAGTGATTGATAAAAATCAAACATAATATTGCAAATTATTTATTCACAAATGTTTTGTATAATGCAGGATATTCATTTTAGTGGTGATTTTGATAGAGTACAATTGAAAAGAATATTAGTTATCGGAACATGAAAAAATTATTGTAAGTTTAATGAAAAACATAATTAACTAATATTGAACAGTATTTATTTAAAAATTTGCATTTATAAAATATAGGTATAATACAGGTATGATTGACAGAGTAGCAGCACCCTAACACAATTTAAAAAATAAATATTGCAACGCTTAAAAATTACTTTAATATGAAAAGTAGCACTTGAAAATGAAAGTTCAAACATTTATCAATTGGAACGGATGTTCTTTATCCAGGATATTTACGCTCAATACGAATGAAGTATTACCAAATCAAATTGGAAATATATTTGTAATTAAGTAAATATACAAATATATTAAATTAAATTACATATATAAATATATGTTATAAAGTATAAATACATGTTATAAAAGACAACACTGTAGAAATGAAATAGATGGATCATTTCGATATATTGGATGAGTAATTGGATGTTTCTGAGTTGTATAGTATGTAGGTATCAACAGCTTTATGTCTATTAATGAATTGTACTGGACACGTGATTTGTACTCATAGAACTAAACAAAAGAGTCAATTTTTGAAGGTAGAATATTGAATATTACCTTCATAAGTATTACAATTTATATATATTTAATGAAAGTATAAAACTATATGAAAGTATAAAAGTATAGTGTTTTACTTCAAAAACTTGAGCGTTTTCATTAGTTTAATTGGTAATAATTAGAATTAGTGATAATAGTTAAATTAATAAAATTGAATGATTTAAAAGAATACATTTTCGCGGTTGGTTTATTAAATTACTGCGAAAAAAATATTGAAAAAACTTCAGCAATTAAAGAACTAACAAATAATAACTTTATCATTGTTATTATCCATTAATACATACATGCATTATTTTAACTTATATTTTTTTAAATTTAAGTAGCATACATGTTATGAATATATTTACGAAAAGATCATTATTCTTAATTTAAACAATATTGTAGGAACTCTGACATCAGTTATTATTCACCTCTTAATCCTATACACACTGAAGGGTCCGCTTCAAAAAACGTTTTGCTATAATTTTTAAATGAACAAATGTAGAAATGTAAGTTTCCCTAGCTTTTTCTAAACTTAGGTTTTACAACATTTAGCGTTCTACTTTCTACTATTGTACACACAAAGAAGTGGTCACACGAAATGCTCTAAAATCGTACTCATTTTATCAACAACAAAAAAATGTACTTCTTGTTATTAAAAATGCACATCTTTTTCTAAATCAGTGAAATATTGATTCGAGTAAGTGATTCGTGTCAGGAAATATACAAATACATTTTCTCTAAGTAATTATGTAAAAACGTTTTTAAAATTTTATTTTACTTAAAAATGAATTAAATAATTATTTGATTTATTTAAAACTTTTTATTGAAAAATATATTTTTTCAAAATATATTGCTTTAACTAAGTGTAACTGTTCAAAATCTACTCTATTAAAAACTTTTAGCAATATAGGGATGGGGGTAGCCTAATCAGTCCCCTCTCCCTCTCCCCAACAAATTGTTTATTGAATTAATTGGTTAATGTTTTATTTTTCTTTCACGGACATTTCTTCTTCTCGTATCTTTTCATCTATGTTTCCTTATTTACATATTTCCTCCAGTGTATCGCTGATTTCCTTCATTTACATATTAATTGGTATGCATAAAAAAGTAACGAGGACGTAATTTCCAAGAAGACACTTACTTGATACTGAGCACTGGGAAACAAATCGGTGTGCATAAATAATACTAGGTAAGGACTTCCTAGTGTTCCCTATACATGACATTCTAGTAACTTCTTCCAGTTATAGCAAGGAAGATCGGTTGGTCGAACTAGGTGTGTCCTGACTGCTTTTGTTAAACTATATTGTTATGAAGTATGTCAGCTTCATTTACATGAAACATCAATAAACTTTTGACAGGATAGATACACCTGCAAGAACAGCCGAAATTCGAAATAAACGTATATTTCAAGATTATCGGAATTTCCTTGGAGCTTTAGGACAATTTGGGAATTTAAATATTTAGCTAGATTTAATAAGCTTTAGGTTCGACTATTGAAAAATACACTGCTCCACGAATAGAACATGACACCAGACAAAATTCTGCGCTTCAACCAAATGTTATTCATTTTTTCGCGACGGGGTGTTTTCAACTTTCCCTTGTGTTGGAGTTAAATGTTAATCAATCTTATGTACTAATCTACAATCTACTAAATATGATCAATTAATATACTATAAGCGTTTGGAGAGTTTCAGGGCCAGATGGCTCAGTGAGATGAGCTATATGCTTTTATTGATCTTTTAAATTTGACCATTTTCTACTTTTAAAATAAGTAAATTTATATTTTATTATTGTCGTACCACAAATATATGCATGTGTAAACATAATGAGGGTTTCATTCTTTATTAAATGATCGTGGTTTTGAAATGAAATGAAAATAATAACCTTTCTAATTTTTGTGTTCTACATGTTATTGTTTCAAATAGCCAGCCACTTTTTCGATTTCAAAAGCATAATAAAACTATCTCTGTCCCTTCCCTTCTTACAGATGCCCAGTTCGTCCAAATCAAGAACAGGAGGAGCAGCAACAAGATTTCACGAGGTCGCACCTTAATCAGATCGACAAAATTGGCTCCTTCACATGTGCTGACAAGTACTCTGAGCTGTCCTCTTGTCAAGCCTGTTGCATCGTCAATGTAGCCCGATGCTTCTCAGCCGCATCCAAGGCCGGTGGTTCCTCCTGTGTGGGTCGGTCGTGTACACGAAGTTGTCTCCCTCTTTGGGGTAGCTGTATTAGACTTTGTAAGGGGAAGAATTTCTGAGACAGACCTGCCATCTTATTTTGTTGTTACTACGACATACTTTCTAGATATTTAAGATTCAAGTTATTTAACAAAGAGTAGTTTAGGATGTCAAGAGGTGTATGTATAATGGTTTGTTTATTTCATTACTGTTATCATACATGTATCTCCTAATGTATACAGTATTTCTTTAATTATAACATTTTAAAAAAGCTTATTTCGTGAAACAATTTTTGTTTGAGTATTTAACTTACTGTCGAAGAAATTTTCATAAAAACTGATGCTTTTGTGAAAGGTCTCTACTAAAAAATGATTGATTACAAAAAATCTAATGCTGTAGATATATATAAGGTAATTTGACAAAAGAGAATACAGCTACTTATATTACTACGCATTTATAATAACAACATTTATAACTGCTAGTATTGTTCTAAATATTTACGCCATGGAAGTTAAGTATATTAAATGAGAATACCTATATGAATTTGTGTCATCCATGTAAATGTTACATATTGTATGTACCTGAATTTATTTTCTAGCTTATTGCGTGATTGATAAAACAAGTTTGTTCTCATTTCAACATAGTTTCACCTTTTCCGTACACCTTGCCTCCTTGTATAGCGGTTTATTTTTTCAAGTTATATTTTCGCTTTCAATTAATTAACTTTGTTTTCTTTAGGTAAGGTTCCTAAATGGTGTAGAAAACGCTGAGTACTAATAAAAGATGAGCCAAAATTCTCCGCTGGTGACATTAGTCTTATTTTTCGCAGCATATAAGTTGACTGAATATTTTGAATAAATATAAAGTATTTAAACTAAGCGCGCAATATTATAACTAAAAAATTTAAATTCCTACAATGAGTTACAATTTATTTCATTGGTGACTTTGTTGAAACAATAATAAGTCTGTCTGTTGAAATGTAGGACATGTTGCATCGCCTTTATTTCTCCAACAATGAATGCACAACCGTGATACAAGTACTATCACTTGTAGCCCTAGTCTAAATTGCGTCGCTTCTATTGTTCGTTGATTACTTCAGATTTTTATAGTAGCTAGCTAATTAGCTGATGTAGCTCTTAGAAGCTTTATCTTGCATAGAACACCTTTTTAATAATACAAAATGATTTAAAATTACAAATTAATATAAAACTTTTAAGTGCTTAAAAATACTTAAACATACAAAGATGCTCCCACACAAGTACCACACGCTAATTTATAATAATATATATTTTTCTTATTAAGTTCTTTTTAGGTTACATTTAGTTTCTCCTTAGTCTTTTAGTCATTTTTTAAATCAATATACTATTAAAATCAATATGAAAAATTAAAAAATATATATGCAATAAAAAACAAAAATAAATTTAACTGAAATAAATAAAATCAGACTCACAAAAGTATACATATATTCAATATATAAAAATATATCTCGAGAACTAACCACCATACCTTTTTATTATAAATATTTGATAAATGAGCCAAACTACGAGTAACATAAGTTTCAAAACTAAGTGTTTTCTATATTTTTTAAAATTCTCAGATAAATAATTTTTGGTTCAGAGGATTTTAAGTAGGTACTTTTAATTGAGAAGAACATCTCAGAGGTTATATGTCATTTTTTTTCAAATTAATGCTAGTATTTCGGGTATAATTGTTTTATGTAACGTATATATTGATAACAGCATAAATATTAAAAAACACTTCTCATATTATATTCTTTAATTACCTGAGCTGAAATATCAAAATGAATTATAATTATAACATACAATACACATATTTGAAATTTGTATTATAGTCTTAATTGTAAAAATTCAAATTAAATATGTGTATTGAACCAAAAGATATTTTGAAAGTATTGTTAGTAACATTATCTAATTATAATCAATCATGATGATAAATACAAATACAGAAAAAAAACTTATTAATATTAAAATTTGATGTACTTAATATATTTTCGTTATTGTAATAGTTATTAATTCAATATAGCGATCCAAATTTTTGTCGGAGCTTTCATAAACATCATTTAATGGGTTTTGCCATGAATGACTTGTTGTTCAAGGAAAGCAGTTTGCAAGCGATCTCTGACCCAGGAGTTGCATAGATGAAGTTTAATATTGTTGTAGTGCTAGGGACAGTTTTCAAGGGTGACTAGATTGGTGTGATTTCACCTTGCTTCACCTTTCTTCGATCATTGCTGGTGGCACTACTATTTGTTTTGTAGACATCATGTCGTGTAGAGCCGCATATAATGAATCAGCATCTTTATAATTGTCACTTTTCCGGAGTCCTGCATAGGGTAAATTGCCTCCAACACCTTCTATCGCAGCAAAGGCATGAAGCGAAGAAATGCCTTTGTATGTTCAGGTTGGATTTCTCTTTTTAAAAAACTGAGACTCCATAAATTTTATTTTATTTGAATTCTGAAGAAGCTCCATCGTTGAATGTGTAAAGATTCATACCATCGCATAATATCAACATAATATATAAATTTGCGGATTATGTGCTTCATAAATAAGTATACAGTAAGTTTTGTATGATCAATAGAATCACATTACTAGTACTATACTCGTAGTAAAACTTTCTATTTGATCTCCACACCAAATTTGATCTCTATGACAGCCAGGAGGAGAGTGACCTGATATTCGTGTAGATAGCATATCTTCATCTCGGTGCGTACACCCGAAATTTCACTAAAATCTATCTATAGCAGTGTTTCTTCTGATTGCTTGATGTTTGTATATATATATATATATATATGATTGGGCCTGTTTTTTTCTTCAAAAAGTAGTACTATACTTCAATGCATTCCGTTCAGATTAAACAGCGCATGCAGTTGACCTATCATGAGCTTAAAGGATTCTATCGTGTCTGCCATAGGTCTACCTTCTTGTTTCTATACTTGATACGTGACCACAGTTTTGCCAACTGACTGTTGCTTAATTTTATTAGTACAGCTTGTCAAGAGGCAGTTTTTATGGAAATATTATAGTGAAAATAATGAAATCTTTGTTCGTTTATTTCACATTGTTTTCAAAAATTGTTTTATTTATATTTTTCTACAAGGAATTAATTTAATTTTAATTTTAACTATTGAAACTATGCATATATACATAGACTCAAAGTTTTCTTTTTCAATAAAATGTAAACTAAATTACAAATAGCTTACATCAATTATAAATAATACAGTAAATAGTATTGTTTTAAATATAGCACTAACTTACAACTCAAATTGTTCCGATTGATATTCCATTGCAAATTTTTTAACAAATAATACATTTTATTAAAAAAAACTCAAAGAAAAATGTCTTTTAACAATTTTTAAAATGTTGAATAGAATTTAAGGATAATTATTTGAATTCCATAAAAAAACATATTTATTTTGAAAAATTGCATATATTCAATGCATTCAATGCATTGTTTCAATATTATAAATATGTATAGTAGCTGTATAAATCACTGTTAAATGAATACTACATAGCTTAAAGAAATACTAATTTATATAATTTTCATTGATAAATAAAACAATTTCATATTACATCTAAACATAAAGATTTCAATTTTCTAAATATAATAATTTATATGTATATTATAAGTTATATTCCTGATAAAATATACTAATAAAAAAGAAAGATTTTGTACGTTCAATGTAAGCATGCAAATATTATATTGTTAAATATATTCCAATAAAAATAGAAACATAAATAGAAAAGTAAATATAATAATTAATAAAATAGAAATCTTTTTTTAAACTAACAAAAAATACAATATATACATATTTATTGTATAGTATATAGAAGTATCGGTAAGTATATTCCTTATGTTAGTAATTGTATACCTTGTTATATAAATAGTCAACAATATTGTTGTCGAAAATGGAAAATATTAACTAAAGCATGCATAGAGATGCAAACTGTAAAAATAAAACTTAAGACTATTTTTGGAACTGTAAACAATATTTTTTACATTTCTATGTAATTTATAAATTAATATTAAATTATGCAGAGATGTTTTCGTTTCGCTAA
The DNA here is from genome assembly GCA_036023295.1 of Invenusta paracnida. Classification (NCBI taxonomy): domain Eukaryota; kingdom Metazoa; phylum Platyhelminthes; order Proseriata; family Coelogynoporidae; genus Invenusta; species Invenusta paracnida. Next base: position 14,229 of record JAYRBW010137068.1, read on the forward strand.
GGATTCTTTACCCTACAACCACTCTATATGTAATTATTGGAACTGTTAACAAACATATATGACGTATACGATGGAATGGAATATAATAGCGAAGCTTAATGGGTACATAGACACTTATTATGAAAATAATATTTAAAATTCTACTTTCAAGTATAATAGAAGAAATATGTTAAACGTAATGAAAGTAATAATGATTATAAAAGTAATGTGGCACTAAAATTTACGTTGTGCACATATTTTTATAACTTGAATAAATCCCAAAATGAATAGATGTCATAAACCATGCGCAGAATGTGTAGGTATCTAAAGATGATATGTCATGTCATAGTTTGTTGGATATCTGTGGCATCACTGTACTCTTATCTACTCTCAGATACCTCTCATAAAGTTGTTCATTACGGAATTTTTCCAAATCTTAAACATTGACAGATTATATATAATTATATATAGAGATATGCCTGGGGAACAGTTAGCTCATATCGTTTTAATCCTCATGGTACACAGGATCATATATGATAATGTTATCGTATGCTCTCATCATATATGAGCAATAGGTCAGTAGAGGCAGCAAATGCCAGAAACGTCTCACAATAACATGATGTAAAGATTAAAAAGTCAAAGATAACTGAAAACATTCGACGCATTATTGTTGATGCAGACACAAAAATCCTCGACAGTCGAGGATTTTTGTGTCTGCATCGAGGCTCGACAACATTCTTATACAAACTGTTCTATATAGGAGACATGAAGAATGAATATAATATATAGCTATATAAAAGACACGTGCGTTAAGCTAAGTGGAACAAGGAAGTATCTATATTGAAAGTAAATATGTAGATTTATTTAATATCTGCTTACGTTTTTCTTCTTAATGTTATATTAAATATTAATATTTTTTCATGTTATATGAATACATGCGTTTTTGTTTAATTTATGTTGAAAACAATATGAATGAAAAACTAAAAAAAGAGTAACACTAATATTAACACCTTTAGGTTGTTAATGTAGTAACAATGGTGTTTAAATAATTGCTACACAAATTGTGTTTATATATATAGTATAGATTGGCGCATAAAAAACCGCGTTTTTTAATCCATAGATTGGTTTATTTCAGTGTAATACCCCAAAAATAAAAACCACAGGCTCAGAATAACAAATTGAAGAAAAACAATAAAAAAGACCAATAATTAAAAACA
>JAYRBW010137079.1:0-15422 GCA_036023295.1 Invenusta paracnida
CTTTTGGAATAATTGGTTGTTCGCTCGAACCCCCGTCCCCCCCCCCCGTCGGATACGCTACTAAAATTACATATGCAGCTCTAAAAATCAATTTTCTACTTGTTAAACAAATTTAGGTACCTTTTTTTTATATATGTTGTATGTATGTTTTAATACACTCTAAAATGCCTGATTATCATGTGCAGAGATTCCTGACATCATTGATACTGACGACGACAATGATGGAGTCCCCGATCATCTGGACTCTGATAGCGATGGTGATGGAATCCCCAATGAAGATGAGGATGAAAATGAGAACGGAATTCCGGACAAGCGCGAACTCGAAAATGTAGTTGAAGAAAATAAAAAAGTTACAAAAGCTGGTAAGTCTACTGCTTTTTTAGACTGGCGCAACTGTTCAAATGTTATTATAATTTTTTATATCGAGAGTTTGTATTTAACATTTATGATTAATTTATGCGCTCACTATATTTTAAAAATATATATCTTAAATGGCTTAAAAAAATATCTTTCGAATACAAGTTTAAGAATATACATAAAATAATTTGAATCAATTTAATGTGTTATATATAACGTTTTATAACGTAGATATATAGCGTTCTAGAATAAATACAACGAACAATAATACTGACTGTCATATTTAAAGAACACGTCTAATGGTTTCCACGTTCAGTTTTCTACATTATTTATGATTCAGAGTGGTATTTGTGTTCTCAAATACCTAATATAAATAACGTGCGTATTTGAATTAACGATTGCTGTTTTAATCTTTATAAATATTGCTATTGTTTACTAGAATATATTATAAACTATATTATTTTATACTAGGATTTAAACTATTCAGATTAAACGATTTTAGCCAAACATAATTTGATAAATAGGTAGAAATAAGACTTCTGTGAAGCATTCAAGCTAGTTTAATCATAAGACGTTTCGGAATGTTCTACAATTGAAGAAATAAAAGTAATGTCAATATAAAAAATAGTTCATATATAGTTCAAATATTCTAATTAACAAATTTTTCAAAATATAAAAAAATATATTTTATTAACAATATATATAACATTTACAATCATTTTTATAATTTCATAAACATCAATACTTAATTTTTTTATTCATATTTAAAAATGCTCAATATATACACATAATTAAACTATTACTACAAAAAATGGTTTAAAAATTCTCAAAGCACTAAATGTGATTTTAGTCAAAAAGTCTCAACTAAAAGATGACGACAACAATCAAATGTTGGATTCCATCGAGAACAAAGACTCTGATTCGGATGGGGTTCCAGACTTTGTAGACAAAGATGACGATAATGATGGAATTAGCGACAATTTGGACGATGATGATGACGGGGATGGTAAGTAAAGGTTGTAGATTACATTGTAGAATAACAATATACCTATAGTAGATAATATATTATGTAGAATACATACATATCCAACTATATGAGTATTTAATTACATACGATTACCCATTGAGCAGATATACAATATCTTACAGCTTCTTTGCGAATATTCAAATTCTATGTTAAATATTTTTCAAATAACGTTTATTTTAAAAAGTCAACAATTTCATAATAAAAATGTTTATTAACTCAAAATGTTTCGTTGTGCATACGACTATTTCAAGAGCATAAAATAAATAAAACACAGCATTAAATCAAAATACAAAAGAGTGAATTAAATACAAAAAGTTAAAACACTTTGAGGAAGAGAGACGTTCATTTTATTATTATTAACGTCGATAAATTTGAAAACATAAAACTATATAATTTTTTAAATGATTATTTGTTTATTTTTATTCATATATGTATGATCTTTTAACATTCTTAATTCGCCAAAGTAATTTTGTTACTTATTAGACTCTTGTAGTATTTAACTTTCATATTTAATACATTTCTAACTACATTCAGGTGTACCAGACAAATATGAAGATGATAATCAGAACAAGATCCCCGATTCTTTAGAGATGGGTGATTCCGATGGAGATTGTAAGTTAAATATATTATATATTATCTAATTATAAACAAAATATTTCTTTATAGCAATGAGTATAATTATTATGTTATTATGTAGGTACAACATACTTTGTAGCATATAAAACTATTTGACAAACATTTATAACCGAAAAATTTTAACTTTTGTAATTTAGAAAAAAACAAATTGGAAATATATGCAGAGCTAAATTAAATATAATCTGCCAATAGCACTGATTAATTAAAGCGATTTTTAATATATCACGAAAAGTGCTGTTTTAAATAGACTGAGGCTTTACCTGGAGTCTACTAACACTTCTAACCCATTTCCTTCCTTTTTTCTTTTGACAATCAGAGATAGCTGGGTGATATTTCAATCTTCATTCTTCGAGGAACTTTTATATTGTACGATAGGGGAATGTATAGGTTGGCCACTTATTGGTCTTCAAATGTAACTATTGATTCTTTCCTTTGGGACAACTTAGTAGCAAGTGGTAAGTATCAACTTTTACTATTTCCTTTTTTATTGGGAATAGATGATATTTTTAAGGATAAATAATTCGACTGTTCTCAGTTGGTGTCTCCATGTAGTGTGTCTAGTATTTGGTCGGTAGCCACTTAACTTCCTATTCCAGTCTTTTTGATAGCAAATTTTACTACCTCAATATCAAGCTGAAGTCAACTCCATTTAGGATTAATCCGCTGCTTGGCCACCTAATTGCCTCTATGACATATTGCAACAGGATCCATGATGTATTTTCAATTATCTTATTTGTTCTTAAATCATCAGCCATTCCCGACCTGGTTGATACGGATGACGACAATGACGGCATCGAAGACTCCCGGGATCCAGACTCTGATGGAGATGGCATCGCCAACGAGGATGAAGATGAGAACGAGAACGGAGTTCCAGACCAGGAGGAACTTGTGGACAGCGACCAGAATGGCACGCCCGACCTTGTTCGTAAGTGTCCTGCAAGTATATTATTCACTGAAGTTAAAGATTTCTTAAAAGCACTTAAAAATCTTTTTATTTTATTTTAGTAATTTATTGTCAAAGGTTTTGTTCATCTATTAGTAAAATTATTACGATGTTGTGTATTAATAAAAAGGAACACGTGGAAAAATATTTCTTAATATTTTAGAATTTACGGTTTATGGAATATATGTAATAGTATCTAGTCGTTTAAATTTAATTATGTAGGAAATGTCATTCATGTGTGGTATATACAATCTCTCTCACATACGCAAATGATCTCCAATTCAGAGAGGGTGAGAGGCAAGGATATTAACAAAAACCAAATCTTAGACCGAATGGAATCCAAGGACTCTGACAAAGATGGCCAACCCGACTACCTTGATCGGGATGACGACAACGACGGTATTGACGATCAGAAGGACGAAGATGATGACGGAGACGGTGAGTGAAGAATATCACAAAAAATCATAAATTTTGATATTGATGTTATTTTCAATGATAATATAAAATGAATTTACATATGATAGACTGATATAAAATATACAATATACAATTACTTATTAATTCATTATCATCAGTGATTATATTAAATATCTATTAAAATAGTACTTGGTGAAGTATATATTTTTTACATTTTCTATTTTTCAGAAATTTAAGTGTCCTATTTTTTATTGAAATAGGTAAACTATTTCCAATTTTTGTTTAGATTCTAATGGGATACTTGTATCTATAACGTATCTATAAATTTGTATCATGGACTTCTACAATTGTCATAATAATTACAGTCAAAGACTAATAAATATAACATTTTTAGTAAAATAATGTAATTAAAAATGATTCACTTTATTATAAATCTGGTAACGATGCGCATATCAAAAATATATAAATAGTTTTAAGTATGAAAATTTATAATATAAAATAAATGTAATATGCAATGTTGTTTAACGTTTAAAATTAGTTGTAACAAAAAAACAATACATTTACTTACTGTGCGAGTTTCATGAAAGCTCCGTTTTATAAGTTTGCCCTACGCGTCAAAACAACACGAAACTAAGCGTTGAGCTCTCGTTTTGTTAAGTATTCACTGATTTATTTTTAATATATATTTCATCCCACTTTCTTACACTAGTCCATAATATTATTTAATTTTACTTAATAGACATTTTTTCGTTAATTAACAGTCTTAAAATAAATTAATAAATTAGTGCTTTTTACTCTATTGTTTACATTTTAATATTATTTCCAACCCATTTAATATTTATACTTTTTGCTTCGTAAATACTTGTTACTTGCTACAACTTACTGTTTTTATAAAATATGTCAAAGGGGAACTTTTTCGAAATTAATTGGTCTTTATTTCTTAATTTAAATTCAATGAAACTTAGTTTTAGAAATACATATTTATAGGTATAGTTAGATACAATTCTTCGATAAGGAGGAATTATATTAAAGCTGTAAACGTAGGATGTAGACATTTATTGAAATTCATAAACGTTGGATTCATCTGCATGTTACTTGAAATCTGTGTTCATATATGATTTAACAATAATAGACATTATTACTCTGTTGTATTTTAAATATTTTTATTTGATGTGTTTCAATTATAAAAGCATTTTGTAAGAATATAATTATTATAAAATGTTAAATTGCAGAATTATTCTATTTCTATTAATAACCATAAACTTATTCCATCCTTTTAGTCAATTATAGTGTCCCAATGTTCATTTACACATATGATCAAATATGTACCTATATATCATTTTCAGGAATTCCGGATATTTACGAAGATGAAAATGACAATAGAATTCCAGATTATCTTGAAATGAAGGATTCGGATAATGACAGTAAGAAATAATAATTACTTAAATATACGAATTTTCATTATAAATCGAAAGCTTGTAATATTTAGTATTTTCGTACCTATAATAGATATCACAGACTTCTGTGTATAGTTACACTTGTTAGGCATTATAAGTTTCCTCTTAGGGAATACTTTAAACACATAAAGATATTATAGTAGTTCCTGTTTCCTCTAAGTAATATGTTTAGCCAATTATTATATAAATTTTTAATTCTTGCAATTTGGATACCTTACCAAATTTAATAATCCCTTAAAATCAAGATTTTTAATATGTCTTAGTATTAACTAAAAATCTGTCCAAATTATAATATATATGTAAGCGAATTCATACCGCTCGCGAACGGTTGGAGGATACAATATGCTGTATCCAACGGTACGAACCGTTGGCGAATAGAACTTTGTAATGTCTAATTGTAAATTATTCGTAATATTGAACTTAATCCAATCTTTTGATCAATTAAGTTATTAAAATGAATAATAACTGTTATATTTTAATGAATTATGTATAATCTAATCTTGATGGTTGTCATAATTGATTTATATTCTTTATACAATATGCTGTATACAACGGTATGAATTCGCTTACTGTACGCAACATATATATATGTAACTATTTATAAGATAATACAATACAACTTATCTCCTTATATACATTTAAATAGAAAATGTTGAGCTTTGATTTTGACATTGACAAACAATTTAAAACATTCATATAATTTATTAAGTAAAATTGTTTGTTTTTTCCTATTTTTTTCCTTGTCTTGCTAGGTAGACTTTATCTAACTTAATAGTAGAACAACCAAGAGGGGGGGGCGGAGGGATAAAAAAGACCTATATATTGTATTCTCTCGTGGATCCCTAAACTCTCAACCAAATGAATTGAAACTTCCTAAGACGGACTAAAATGTTGTTGCAAAGCTCTCTGGATGAGTCAATTCTTTGTCAGACGTCTCCTTCGGGTCCTCTCGGGGCCCTCCTGAGACCTCCTAAATCGTCATTGAGACCAAAGTTTAGAATTCTAATAAAAAATGTACAGTAAATATTTCAGATGAATAAAAGGCTGATTCAAGGTTGCCAATGGTAGATACAGGTTGATATATGCTTTAAATCATTTGTGGGGCTCCTGGAATGTCCAGGACGTCCAGGAATTCAGAGATTACTCCTTGTAGGACTATTTTGAAATGGTGCAATACAAATGATTATAAATTCTATTTTCAACATCCAACAATAAAGCTACACACTGGATTATCAATTTCTAGACTGAGGAATCTTTTATAATGGTCCTGACGTCAACATGACGTCAGCATCCAGATCCTCGAGGACGTCAGAGAATACTTCTTGTAGAATTATTTCATTAGTATGCATTGAAAAATAAGCAATCAAATATATTTATCATCTGGTAGCATTTATGATCATTGGGAATGCCTTTGAAGTCTGTTTAGCTTTTCAAAAAGCAGCACCTTGTCATCAGCCAACTGATTCATTCAGATGAAAAAATATTAACATGACCCGGGTCTAAAGGGTCTAAACTGCCATTTCTCCCTCTTATTCTTTCTCAAATTCTCTCATGAACATAATCTCAACTTCGCTTAAGAATATTAAAGAATATTGAATTAAAATTCTTATCTAAACAAATTCTATAACAAATTCTGATAACCACTATTTCATCGTTTATTGCACTCAGTGTTTTCTTTTGTTTGTGCTAGGCATTGTAGGTATTGATATTTTTATCGAATGCCTACCACAAACCAAAACATCAAGCATTGAATTAAAATGAACAAATAACGATTCTCCGACCTCTTACAATTTATATAGACTTTTATTAAATTACAGATATGGTTTATTACTTCTAAATTCAATGTCACATTTGATATCATAAATATATTCACCTCTTTCTTTCTTTATTACTTTCTTCGCTTTCCAACATTTTCCTATCGATTTGTTTTCCCCTCAGAAATCTTAGATCTCGTAGACACAGATGACGACAATGATGGAATTCCCGATGAGTTAGATGATGATCGAGATGGCGATGGGATTCTCAACGATGACGAAGATGAAAACGAAAATGGAATTCCAGATCATCTTGAGCTCGGTGAAGATGAGAACTAGACGACTAAATATTTGTTCTACGTGTATATTTGTTTGTAGGAACCTTTAATTCCCCTTAATTAATAGATAGTTAAATAAATTATTCGATAAAGATGAAATTATAAATTCTAGATTTGCAAAATTCAATTTATGGTCAGATAGTATAATTTATTTGACTATAGTAAATTATTTAGTCTATTATTTATTGATTTTTTAAGTTCGTTGTAAACACCGGAAGTTTTTTTTTAATTAAATTAAGTGGGCAAACTAATGACCATTAAATAATAATGATATATTTAATAAACCATAACAATATCTATCCATTTGAGACGTGGAGCCTTGTATATATATATAGATGCCATTTTAATAATTATGAGGTCATATCAATATTATTTGTCTTTAAATATCATTATTTTCTGTTTGCAGTAACAGCAATTTTTCTTAGTGAAATAAAAAAATGTACATTATAAATTTCTGTAAATTTTATTATGCTCTATAAAACCTTCAACGGAGATAGAAATTGGCCTTTCTAATAAGTAAATAATTTATAAAAAAAATGTGGAACTATTAAATGTTAAAATCTAATACCGTTTGTCACATTAATATGTTACTTAAAAGGATAATCAATTAATGAAATAAATATTTAGTCTACTATAGATACACTTTCATTGGCCTTTCTAATAAGTAAATAATTTATAAAAAAATATTTGGAACTATTAAATGTTAAAATCTAATACTGTTTGTCACATTAATATGTTACTTTAAAGGATAATCAATTAATGAAATAAATATTTAGTCTACTATAGATACACTTTCATATTTTACTTGTGTGTTTCCAGTTATGCTTTATTTTTATTTTGGTGCTGATTTTTATTTAATCTTTTCTGGTAAATGTTGTGCTTAATTACATATAATTATTATTTCAATTTTCTTGCTGTTTTAATATTTTGTTTAAGAAAACACGAAGAAGTAGCTCAATTTTTCGTGTCTTTTCATCATGTATACATACTTACTTCTTCAATGAATTAATTTTGCTCTCTTTCTTTCCAAGTTTGCTGCTTTCAGTCTCATTAATACTGCTTCTTCTATTACAAATATTGATTATGAATTTTGATATAACACGCCTGGTTTACTTTAAATTGTTTTACTTTATTATTTATTTAAACACTTCTTGGTGATTTACTTTTCAATAAATGTATAGTTAATATTTTGATGTGCTTTTTATTTTTATGTGTTTTGCTTTCATTATTTTGGGTGATTTATTATAGCTTTTATATTATAAATAACAAGACAGTATGATTTTTTTAATTAGTGAACGATTATAACAGAGATTCTTGTATTGTAAGATTAAAAGATTATACTAATAACTATCTATTTTGGATGATGTTTAGAAGTAGTAATATAAATTAAGTGTATTCTAAATATTCTCAAAAATTCTCTTTGTCCATGTACTAAAAATGTAATCTGTATAGAAATAATAAATTTTAAATCTAGTAATGTTGAACAAATTCCTATTTTTAACTTCCGTATTTCTGGTTAAATTGATATATTTTGAAATACATAATATCACCTACTAAGTATAGTTAGGAACCTAATATAATGACAAATTTAGTATTCAAATGCCTAGTTATTTAAATATATGCCTAATTTTTACATACGTGAATTAAAAAGTTTAGATAAATGTTAAAAGGTAAACATTTATTTTTCATTACTCTCTAAACTTTTTAGTATTATATTAAATTCTAAATGAGATATTACGATAAATAATTCAATAAAAACGATAATTCATGCTATGTAAAACTGTATTTTTGAAATCGAATTGGATTAAAATATTTATTAAGTAAGTTAAGTATTTATAATTTTAAATTTGCTATTAATTTAAACATACCATATATACTGTTTCATCATGAATGTTAGAATATCTACAATAACTTCGCGAGCATGTCTGTTATATATTATGTATAGTTTTGTAAAAGTAGCCATATATATTTAAAATGTTGATTCTGAATGCTTCACCTATATAGCTAATATAAAATATTATTATGGATGTTTTTTGTTTTTTGAAAATATTAAAATCAACTTACAATTATATATTTATTTCCATTAATTCATGTAGTAACGAACGATACATTTACAATATAGTTTTAAGTTGTATACCTATATTACCTAAGAAAATAATATAAATTGAAAATGACATGAAAAATATATTTTAAATAGGTATTTCAATAAATATATAAAATAATTAAATAGTAAAAAATATTTGTGCTTAATAAATCAGTTAGACAATGTCATACGCAGAGCATGTTACGGTACCTTAATTGTTTCCTTTTGCAAATGGAATTAAAGATCAATGGATTAGCTGTGTGTATATCATATTGATTCAACATAGTAAATTCAGTTCGCCCATGTGATTATTGCGAAACAGGAAATAAGGCCTTACTAAAACACACTTTAAAAATCAAAACTTGAACTTAATAAAAAAATCACAACATAATAGAATTAGAATAATGTCAAATTCAGACTAATAGAAAATATAATAAGTGTTCAAAATGTGGGATAAAGACAGTTCCCCCAAATACTCATATGTAGGTACACTGTGCTGATTTATAAATAAGCGCCAACTTTAAACCCCTGATTTTATAATAGAATAGAATATTTTAACTTAGTGCCTTGTTTGATGGCGCACATGAAATATGCAATATACGTAAATATCCACCTGACTTATAGGCGTGCGTATCACTTTGAGAGCTTTTAAAGATTGTTTTAAAGTAATTTGATTTCATTAATTTAATTGTTAATTATAAACACGTCACAATTTCTACAATTGAAATATTTAATATGACTAATTCCTTTTATTCTTCTTTTAAGATAAAATTGAGATTAGTATATTATAACAAGTGAACTGTAATCTGTCACAAACCATCAAATATTTTTCCAAATTTTCAGTCTTGCTTAGGTATATAAAAACATCAAAATATTATAATTAACTTAAGTAATTAAAAAAATAATTAACTACTTCAATTAACTACTGGTTATTATACTAAAAATTTAATTGATGATGATTAGACAAATGTATATATTTATCCTAAAATATAAACAACTCATTTTGAATATACATTAATATTGTGTTTATTTATATTAAACTATGTATTTTATATCATATGTAACTATTATGTAAGTAGTAGGAAGGTGTGCTTTTAATTCACCCCTCTTCCTTCCTTCTCCAGCTTCTTTCTCTTCCATTGAGTTTAAGGCCCTTCTAAGAAGCATTAAGGAAATCATGTAGGAGTTTAAGGATTTTTGAAAAAAATCTAGTAAATCAGTTAGGAGTTTCGTATACTTTTAGCCAACTATTAAGAAATCATTTACGCCAACGCTATACTTTTTGCGCCAAACACGAGGTAAATAGGAATAATAGACATATCTAATGGCTTTTTTTGTAAATCAATACTAAATAGTTGGTTAAGGAAATGTTCAAATTCTTGAACGTCATTCTAAAACATTATGATAGGGTGCGAGGAAATACGACCGTTGAGTAGTTCGACAAAAAACAGAATGAGCTGAAAGAGATGTTCGCATCCCTTTTTATCCTTTGTGCCTTGTCATTGGTTGAACCCAATCTCAATTGTGATTGGTCGGGAAGCTGCAGAGGGAGTTAGAAGTACACCATTTGCTCTACTTATACACTTATTATAATATATAATATTTACTTTTATAATATTTTTAACAGAATAATGACTACTTTAGTTTTTAATATGTATGATTACATATATTTTAATAAATTACACAATTATAGAAAACAAACTCTCTGTTTAATTCGATTTAGGACAAAGAACGTTGTTCCTGTTCCTTTATTGCTCACACTGTAATTTCTACAAAAACACTAAGACTATTTTTATCCAAGATATCCTTTTTTTATATCATCTATAGTCATGGCTATTAGAAATTGTTTGTAAATTCGCACTCTAGCATGACAAGGTGATGTAGCTGCATCACCTCAGTAGCTGCATTTTCAGTATTATATAATATATCAATAGTATTTTTGAGCTCAACCATTTCTAACGCAATCATCACGTGCATCACTTTGTAGCCCTTATGCCTATGTAGATACCCTTTGCACATTGGTTAGTCTGTTTTTCGGTAAATGGTATGATGTTATATAGTAGGTACTAAATGTGGTACTGTATATGATAAATGCTGTAGGTACTATATAAATTAGTTTTTCTGATATCGTAATTAACCCCAAAATGCAATGAAAGTAAAATTGAAAAAGTAAAAGCCAATGATGCTGTAAGTAATATTTAGAAACAAGAAAAAATAATACACAAAATTAAAGCCAATTATATTTCTTGGTCAAACCCCTCCATCACTATCAAAGGTGTGTAATATTATTAATGAGTATATGTACATATTACAATTATAAAATTAAAGTATGTACATGTATAAATCTGCTTTCTTATATACCGGTTTTGACAAACATTAACCTCAAAATTTAAAGCTTATTATTGCCGAATTATTTTTTCTAAATTCTAATTAACTTACTGAACTACCGAATTTTACTTTTTATTTCTAATTTAGATGCTACAAGAGAGCTACCTTTTCCAAAAAGTTAATATGTGTATACCTATACATATATATATATTTGTACATAGATTAAACATATTAATTTGTACAATTTTTGAAAATTTTGTTTCAGTTGGCCCACGCAGAGGCACGGAGGCCAAAATAAAGGATCAACAGAGACTCATTTGGATGGAAAGCAAGGACTCCGACAAGGATGGTGTACCCGACTATCTTGACGATGATGATGATAACGATGGAATCGAAGATACTGAAGATGATGATGATGATGGTGATGGTAGGCAACTCTTCGTAGATTTAAATGCGGTATATTATTTTTGGCAGTTAAAAGTGTAATTATACATAAACGTCATTTTATTCAAACTTACATGTTAAAATTCTGTTTCTTTAATGAAAAGTTTTATAAGTGTCAGTAAATAACTTTTTTGTATCAAATAAAAAAAAACTTTTATTGACGAATTTATTAAAGAATAAAGAAAGACAGTATTCACCGTTAATTTCTCATTAGTTATTATAATTGGGGTTAATATACATTATAATAATATAAAACAGTTCTTAAAGTGGGAATTAAAAATAAAATCTGACAATATTGCAAAACTTTACAATTAAAAGAAATACATGTCGTTCAAATATTATATTTGTAATATTTTCAGGTATACCGGATATTCATGAAGATGAAAACAAAAATAATATCCCCGATATTCTTGAAATGAAAGACTCTGATAATGATGGTAAGTCCTTTCAAAATAAAACACTGACAAATTTTTCTTGTAATTTTTCTTTTGCGATTTCGTATACTGCTGCACAATATACAGTATATTATTTGTGATTTATAAAATAGTAGTATGCTAATTGAAAACACATGTAATAATAATAAGACATATTAGAAATATTTTCACTAAAATAAAAATAAAGATTCTTTACTTTCATTCGAATAAATAGGCAAATGAACCAGCACTACAAATAATAGAATACTTTTATTAGGTAAACATTCAGCCATACAAATAGAAAAAGATAGAATATATTCATTTGCAATACAGTGTGCCAAATATTAATTGAAGGATGTTTCCCTAGAAATACGCTTTTTATTCTATTATATCAGATCTCACATTCGCATCTCTACATGTTTTTGCTCTATTGCCCCTCACAGGAATTATAGATCTGATGGATATGGATGACGATAACGATGGCACACCTGACGATTTAGATGACGATCGAGATGGAGATGGAATACTCAACACGAATGAGGATGAGAATGAGAACGGTGTTCCTGACTATCTGGAGTTGTGTAAGTGTACACCTTAATGAGGATTCCTATGAGGTGATAGGTTTGATTTATATTGGATTTGTACTAGAAAATTAGTTTTTAAATAAATTGTTTTTACTATTGCAATATGCTTTTGCAAAAGTTTAAATTTATTCATAATATTTTCTAACAAAAGTGGAAACGAAGGATTGTTTATATTAATATTGTAGATATTTATAATATGGCATATATAATGTAGCATATAGTTATCATCAAAATTATCTACTATTGACTGCAAGTCTTCAAGAAGTACCCTAACTCTTATGGGTGTTTGTGTATTCTTCTTCTTTGGAAGAAAGCTGAGGTTTCAAGTTAATTTTTTCTCATCATTAGATGAACTCTTCTTGCTGAAATATATAAACATTATAACCATGAATATTAAAACGATCATATGAAAATTTTGTTACCAGATATATTATTTCTTGATAATCCGGTACAATCTCAAACTGACCCTGTTTACTGTCTAAATGATTGCTGTGGATAAAAGAAAGGAGTCTTTCATATAGAGACACTTACAAGTTGTCTTATCTTATAAATTGATATTTTTGGTATAAAATATAAGGATACAATTTAACCTATCGACAATATGAAAACTATTTTGGTAGTTTACATAGACACAATAAAACGTTTAATAGATAAAAAATGAATATTAAACTAAGTTAAACTACAAACAGATAATTCGTAACAAAATATATTTTGATAGTTTTAGATAAAAAGTAGTTTTATCCTTTCAAAATTTATAAGAATACTAACATCTATGATTCCCTCTCGCATGTATTCAGCAAAACCAACGCTTCCGATTGAGAAAAAGAAGAGTGAACGCCTCACAATTTTGGAAAGTAAAGACTCTGACAAGGATGGCATCCTCGACTATCTGGACACTGATGACGATAACGATGGTATCGATGACGCTGAAGACGATGATGATGATGGAGATGGTAAGTTTTTGGACTATCAATGTTTAGTTATTTTTCTATAATATAAACAAAGAAAAGAGTTATAAGTAATTATAGAGACGACGCAGCACACTTGAAATATCCACATCTTCATACACGAATTGGATGAATCATTCATTCAGAAGTCAGTATTTATATGCGGAAATTTACGTTACAAAACCTGGAAGTAATTATAACATTAATTAGATTAATTTGATAATAGTTTAAATTTTTATGATTATAGATTATTTATATATATTTTAATTAATTTACGAATGTAACGAAATATTATTAATGATTTAAGCTGCAAAATAGAGTATTATTTAGAGAAATCAATAATTTGTCGGCGAATTTCTCTTTTGGCATGTAAAAGTATTCAATTTATGCATGTCATCACAATAATTACATATATACTACCAATTTAGCTACTTAGTATTGTCAGTCTATGGTTTCTAAACGTTATAATGATTTCTAATATAATTATTAGAACTCATAATATATATATACATATATAGAACTTTAAAAAATATTGCAAACATTTACATGACTTCTCTTGTTTCTCCAATTGACGCTATTTGGTCCACTTCATTTTTATTACGGGGCTAGACTACGTTCTTCGGGGAATGCGTAGCTCTAAATATCTTGCAGTTTTTTTCTGCTCTGGCGAATGCTGACGACATCGCACTTCTCTGTTGTGATCCTGTCGCAGTTCAACGTATTACTACACGTCTCTATCACGAAGGCAAACGCGTTGGTTTAGAGATAAGAATCAAGAAAACCGAAGTTTTCCACATTGGACCCGACACCGGTCCTGCACTAAACTTATCGACTGGAGAAGTAATTTCCATCTGTAACGATTTCAATTATCTTGGATTAAACATTATGAAGCCTAATGATACTCTCTTTGCTGATCGGAGAAGACAAGCCTATAAGGGGGCTGAGCAGTCACTCTACCACATCTTCACATTGTCAGCTTCAGACAAAACCAAATCTCGGCTCTTTTGTGCATTAGTTGACTCGCTACTATAGTGCATCAGCAAAATACTGACAAGTGACATTTCGACCCTTCACTTTAACAATTTGAGACAGCTGTCTCAATTTTCAAAACCTATATTTAGGGTTTTTTATTTTGTTGTTTAATATTTACAAATAAAATGACAAATAACTTTATATACATAGAATATAACAATATAAATCTGTCATATCGACTGATAACAGAAGTATCTTAGCAATAAGATACATGATTTAATATAATTCACTGAGTATATTATTCATTTTCTAAACAGCCTTACATTAATCCTAACCTTATTTTGGGGAATCGATAATTTCCCGTGTATTGCGCCATATTGGGTTTATCTTAAGTGCTTTTCCAATTTTTAAGAGAGTTATCGACATCTGGTCATTATCTATATTTCGTGAAATAGGTACACTTGTTAAACACACATTAAACTTTTAACATAGGTAATTATTATCATAGAAATGGAGAAATAACAACAAAAAGTGAAATTGTCCATCTCCGTAATGTAGACACGCGGCACCAAACGAACTGTTGTGTTGTACAACGCCGTACTTATGTAGCATTCTTATTGTAAACTCAATATACAGAAGTATCGAAGTAGTAGGGAAGGTGCGTTTCCAGAACAAATACCCCCCCCTCCGCCCACGCACCTACGCATTTTCCAGAACAAAGA
>JAYRBW010137090.1:0-15421 GCA_036023295.1 Invenusta paracnida
TGAATTTATATCTTTTAAAATTGTCTGTAGCTAACCAGCTTTTTGCCATTTTTGGCGATAAAAAAATATATATATATGTGTAAAACATATTTTTGTATTACAGATATCTGGTTATATTTTACATCTAAATTCGTAGTACACAAAGCCTCTAGATTACGTATTATTCAAATAAGTGGCTACGTAGTTGCGTTTTAGATAATTGCATTTAACATAATCTAAAATTATCAACAAATATTGCGCAATACTTAAGGAGGTCCAGAGAGCTGTGTTTGACATAATTACTTTATTATATTTAGCATAATATAATTTAATAGCAGTTAGATAGTTAGCATTTAAAAATAACGATTCTTGCGTGGTGTATATAAACGAAATACGTGACTTCATAATACAAATATGAGAGAAAGAACAACGTTTGTAGAAAGCAAGAGAGGTAGCTAACTGTTTAATTGTAATAATTATTTATTTTTTATAAACAATAAAATAGACGACAAAAGGTATTAATGTTTTTCGAAAGGTTGCAAACTGACTGCCGTGAATTTTTTATAAGCTCAAAAGAAAACCATGTACCACCAGTCCACCTGATGCTAGTCTTGTTGCGGAAAAATTATCCATTGCTACAACCATGCAAGATATAATTAATCATCCTATGAAATCTATGTAAAGAGTTTTCTCAGATGCATTCCATGGGCAACTAGAAAATGAAAAGAATGCAGATCCATTGCCGGGATTCTCCAAGCACCGATATTTTTTATACAGAGCAAGACAAGCAAGGCTTCCACAGATACCCCTGCACTCATTTATGTTATATATGTTTGCTATTCTATTTGAAGCATAGATATTGTACAAAACTAAGACACCTATGTACACATGTTTAACTATATATACAATATCTATGATTTGAAGAAAATACATTTGCATACTATATTTGTAAAATCTTTAAAAAGTGGAAATAAAAAAATATAATACTCAATTATATATACATCATATTTCTTAAACTAATAATTATTTGTAAATGCAGGATTTTTTTAAACAACTCCTATATTGCTTTCGGACTTTACATTCATATATTCGTATAAAATAAAGATTTAAATATTATTAATATTTCTTATATCTACGATGCATTAAAAGCTAAAAATAGTAATACATTGTTTAATAAATATACCAAAAATAAAATTAAGAAAGGTACTTTACATTAAGAGTAATATACAATCACAACGGAAAGAAACACAACACTTTGTTCAAATATAAATATTCTGATTAATAGTGTGTCATTCACTCATAAAACAGATTACAGCACTATATTTGTTACATTATGTAATAATGTCGTCATGATGTCTTATGAAGTCATAATAATTAATTTTAAATTATACATATTAAATACATAAAATAAAACAATACATAAAAAAAACATAAATAAACATAAACTTAAAACATGTTTAACTGAATGGATGTTGCGTTTCTTTCCAGAGTAGTTGTAAATGTTAGTCTCACTTCTAATTTATAATTATCATTCGTATGTTCCAGTATCGGTGCTTGAAGGCGAATAGGGCTACCACTTTACCAAGCTCTCTCCTTAAAACAATATTTATCTACAAACATAGAAGCACCATTATAATAGTGTAATTGACAGCTAGATTGCTTCTGATTCAAACATATCATAGTTGTGCTGAGTATAGTTGACTACCAACACCAAGTTATAATGTACGATATACTATAGAGCAATATTCCACAACTAGCGGACAATGCGCCAACATACCGATATATGTAAAGTTACTGCTCTGCCATGTCACTCGTTGCTACTCAGTAATGAATTATACTGAACAGGTATATAGCATATTTTGTAATGACAGCTATACAACTTTCAGTTAAAGAGTTATAAGGATAATTTTAAGTGTATAATCCTTGCATTAAAGAAGCAGCTCGTAGTTGCAGATCAGTCTTAATGTCGAAATATCGTCACAAAGTATTCCTGACAAAAATAAATTAGTATAGTATCTACAAAAATGTTTTTATAACAATCCAACTATTCACCGTAAACAAAAATAATATAACCAGCTGTAATCATAAAATATATTTTAACTTGCTATTGTCCGTTATTGCATATATTTCCATTTCTCCGATCGAGAAATAACCTATATGAAGGTGCCGAATTATAAAACGTTTGGCATTAGCACTTTTTTTAATGCAAAATACTTTATAGCGATTGAAGATTGTTCCAGGGAGGGTCACAAAGTAAGACAACTCTTCATTTAAACTATTCGTAATCTGTAATAAAAGTATAAAACTATTAATTCAAAATAATGTATGTATTATATAAATATACTCTATTTAATACAATACTACAATGTATAGACCATAAAACGAGTATATTACTACACTATACAATTACTAATTATACTAGTAATTTTACAACACTACTATTTTTTCATGTACCTACATTGTGAATTTCATACCCTACGCAATTTAATGTATACATATATATAAATATACTGATAATTAAATTGTATAACAATTTTACTTCTGACCTATATATTATATAAAATCATTAAAAGTACTTTAAAATATATTGATTATAGTCAACAATATCATAAAAACATAGACATATTGTATACTTCAATGGCATATTATTTTTACTATAATCACTTACTTTAATTTCATGTTCGCGAAGCCAAAAGTTGCTTTCATGACAGGATATATACCACACATATGTTATTAATATTTCTTTATGAAAATCCACTTCAAATGTCCCATAATGAGCAATTCCTAAATTCAGCGGACATACTGCTGGATTTCTATCAAACAATCTTTCAGCAGTCCTGTGTTGTCCATAACCAGCACCCCAAGTGCTTGACCAAACACTTTTCATTAAATCCAAAGTAAATAGGAATGATGACAGGAATAGATCCTCTCCTATAAACGGAATAAAATAAACTACTGTATTAAATATATTATTGTTGAAATATTCAACATAATATTTTATTAAATTTAGATAGATATATTATAAAGTGACAAGCAATATGAAATTAGCTTTTTTAGAGATAATTATTTGAAACCATTTGTCCAATATTGTTCCGCTAATTATACGTACGATATAAGAAGTAGTATATTAGCGGTGGATTTCCACGCCAAAAATTATTTTTTTTATTTAAAAAAATTTAATCATTAACAAATTAATGTTGTTGTCTAATACTGCGGGAAAATCCACTGCATATCACAAAATTTCCAAAAAATCATAGAAATAAACAGAAAATAGGTCAACGAATGGCTGAAACTATTAGCATATAGTATAATAGTAATTAGTTTTAAGTGGACAAATTATGGAGGGGTTTCCCGCCACTTTTATCTTTAAATAAGTAAAAGAGAATGAATTGCACACATTCATAGAACATATCAAGGAGGAGATATATAAATATCACAAGGCAATTTTTCAGGTGTTATATGGGCAAAATATCAACCTTAAATATTTACATGGTCAAAATTACACTGGTGCAAATACAACATTAGATAACATTTAGATACAAACGATCAACCTAAAGAAGAAGATAAACCAATTAATCAAGTAGACTTATAAATACGATTTTTTTAGAGATGATCTTGATATAAAAACTAGACATTAAACCGATCAACAAGTGATAGCTGAATTAGATGTAATTAAAATCCTACATTTTAAGAAAATATTACAAGCAAAAGTTAATTCATATCTGAGAAAATTCGTAAAGAATTTAGAAAGCAGAATACGTATTTTAAAGTAAAAGTATTTAATCTTTACGATGTTCATTCGGCAGATTTACCAGTTATTCCCAGCGACTTTGGGTATAAATATTAGTTAATATATGTAGATTTATATACTAGAATTGCTTGGAGAATTCCATTAAAAATAAACAAACAAACACAATGAATTAAGCTTTCAAAATAATACATAATAACAGAAAACCTAAGAAGTTATGGATAGATCACGGATCTAAATTTTTTAGTAAAGTGTTTAAAAATTATATATCTGAAAATTAAATCGATTTTTACTCTTATACATTTAGGGAACTGAAGGGCAATGAAAGCGGAATGTCTCAAACGCTCTCTGAAAGGATTAATTGTACATAATATAAATGATTTACTGAACTAGGTACACAACGCAGGTTAAAAACACTACCTGAAATTATGCAAGTATACAATTTTAGAATTCTTAAAAGTGTACTACCTCCATTGGATATCCAGTGAATATTATAAAAAATATGAATGCACATATTTTTCGGAATGAGACAAATGGAAAGAGAAATAAACATAAGTTTAAGGCATAGTAGGTAATCACGAACGAATATTCAAATGGAAACATCGATTTGAAAGAGTAGTTGTTGGATATAATTGGAAAAAATATATATTTATTGTATATAAAGTCAACCTTACAACACCAATAACATATGAAATAAAAGCACAACATGGAGAGATAATTATCGGTTGATTTTATAGTAATGAGCTTCAGAAAAAATAGTTCTAGGGAACTATGGTTACCAGGTATAACAAGAAAGAGGGATTCAAAACTTATCTTTAAAATAAATAGAAAATGCTAGCAGTTTTAAAACACGAGAAAATAAAATGTAAGAAAAACAAGTGGAAGATTTAGGTGAGGTAGCTTCTACAATTTTTTAGTTTCTGTTGCAAAGGGGGTAGGTTATATTGCTTCAGCAACGACTAAGATGGCAGACAAAGCTATAAAAGCTAATGCGTTAAAAGCAATTCAACTCGCTAAATAACTGAATTATTAAAAAAAGTTGAAGAAAATATAAAGAAACAACAAGCGCGTCTCTATACTTTTAAACAAACACTTATGGGTGTTGAAGTGAGTTCAAAATATTGTAATATATTTTAATTAAACAAAACATGAAAAAAGAAATAGACGGACAATCGATATTTAAACTTTATGAACCTAAAAAATATTATTATAATCGTAAAAAACAAATTAATATTACAACTGGTTCTGCTCAAAATCTCAATGTAGAAGGTTTAAAATATGTAAATGATTCGTCTTCATTTCTTCTTCTATCAGATTCTTTATTAGATGTGAATTTCAAATAAGTAATGAAGAGCAGCTAGTGTACTTCAAGCTAATACAATTACTCTTGAACATAATATCTTCTCTATAAATTATTTAGAACAATGACACTATGAGCTTGAAGTAATGAAATAGAAAACATATCAAATGGAATCCAGATGTTGGAGATAGTTTATCAGTTGGAGATATTGTTCTTGCTTCAGCTGCACCAACTAAAAAAGAATTTGATACTTCAATTGCACAAATATACAACAAGAATCTCAATACAGGATATTACTTTAAAAAATCGTTCTAAGAATAATGTAATTGATAGAACTGTTGCTCCTGCTAATAATGCTATTGATAATCGCATATATGTATATTGATATACTATCGATTAGCCAATATATCCTCTTTCTGGATATCTCGATCAAAAGAAAATATCAATCAATCTACCTTACCAAATAACTATGACTAGAAGAATAAATGATACAAATATGTTTTATGAAGTAGCTGGCTTAAATGCAAAACTTGAAATAAAAAAATTAGCCAATTCTCTGTAAAACAAATATAAAAAACAATGTTAATTAAAATAATTTTATTGAAAACTACGACGTTTCTATCTCAACAAGAGATTATTATCAAGTATAAATTAGAAAAGTTTACATTATCATTCTAATTGACTGTATTGACATATAGTGAATTCAAATAACATAGTTCGAACTAACAGAGACACGTATTTATTGCATTTAAACATTGGTTTGGTTTCAGTTGCATGATTTTATGATCACACTGTATTAACTAACAAACATAAATTGTAGTAGACAATCAGATGTAAACCTACGTATGCGCTCCTCTTCGAAATTGTTTTTTTCTGACATGTAACATTTTAGGCCTCGATACGAAGTTAAACGCTCGACTTGAATGAAAGTAGCAAAAACATAATATTGCATACAGTGTTTAGAGTTATGAATAATAATTACATTTGCCTCATTTGTAAAATTTACTACAAGGTTTTATTTTAAACAGTAGAAATAGGTGTGGACTATATTAATATATGTACACGTTATTATGATTCACTACAATTCTACATTAAGAGTTATATAGACACACACATTTAAATAATTATAGTCTTTTAGGTGTATTGAATCGTAAGCAATATGGTTAACAGTATTTTACAATAAATTATAGTACCTACCTAATCATTATTATTTTCATTCTGTTTTATTAATCGTTGAAACGTGTTAGTCTGACGTTTCTTATAATTATTAATTTGATTATTGTTATAATAATTAAGCATAATGAAATATATGATTTTGATTAAAATAGACCACAATATATACAACTGTTGATCATTGATAAACAAACAATTGTTTATTAATTATTGTTCGACACTTGTATATATTATGGTGCAATACCCTTGTTATTACGAAAAGTAATTTAACAATATGTAAACAAACTTAAATAGCTTTAATTTCTAGTACAGTAAAATTCGCATAACGTAGCCGACACTTAAGAGTGGTCACCGCTTAAGAAGGGCCAAATCAGGATAGAATCGATCCAATTAACCTATTTATACAATATAAAAACTTTGTTTAACATGGTAAGCTCGCCGGTTAACGTGGCCCCGTAAGCTGAAACTGATATGATTAAAATTGATCCACTAACTATTAAGGCAGTTAAAATCTAAATTTGTCGAACAGTTTAGTCTGATTATGCAATCCAACCTCAAACTATGCACGACGAATTCAGCCAACTTTTAATTATGCAATCCAACCTTGTTTTAATTGATCCAATTGTTTAATGGATAGCCTCGTTTGCGCAATGCAACCTTGTTTATTGAAACCTACATACACAATGAATTTATAATTTTCGTTGTCATCATATCAAATCAACGTGCTCTAACGCTAAAAGGAAAATTATAAACTTTAGACGAAGGGAATAAAAGACGAAACACCCCACAAAGAACTATTTCCTCTAAATTGAACATTTCAAGGTCTACTTTATAAAAAATAATCAAGGACAAGGCAATTGACTCTGGGCAAGGCAATACGCTCGATGACTCTGATCTCCAATTAATCAAGTGAAAACGTATGCGCAAAGGAAAGGATGAAGAGACAGAAGACGTTCTGCTGAAATAGTTCCATCGCGCCGTAGAGAAAGAACTTCCTGTTTCAGGCCCAATTTTGCTGGAGAAAGCCGACAGACTGGCCAAAGAGCTCGGCAAGGATGGTTTTCGCGCAACTGACGGCTGGCTCAGTAGATGGAAGATTCGCACATAGTCTTCAAAAAAGCGCATGGTTGATTGGTTAAAAGAATGGGATCAACAACTCACAGCTGGTAATCAAAAAATCGTTCTTATCCTCAATAATGCTACATTTCATCCACAATCAACCAGTGATCAGCTAAAATCAATCACTCGTGAGTTCTTGTAAAAAATACAACTTATTTGATTCAACCTATGGATCAAGAGTAATTGAGAATTTAAAAAATCGTTATCAAGATTTATCGATGCTTTTGACGCAAAAATCATCACGCCTGAATCAACTATTTCTGGTGTATATAAAACAATCAACATATTGGACGCCATTTTAATGATCGCCGCACGGCTTGGGAAAGAGTGAAATCATTTTCATTCGCAAATTGCTTCCATAAAGCCAATTTGCTCTTTCTGCACCTGCCGAAGAAATGGTAGACGACTTTTCAGACTCCACCGAAGAATTCATCGACTTTGTTAATGACTTTCCGTGCGACCCTGCGTGCAGGAAGAACCAGATTATGTTGATGAGCAAAATCTTCCCGCTGCACCTACCATGAATAATTCTGACATCTTGGTCGCGTTTCAGGAAGCTGAACGCTTACTTATGGTTGATTCGACATCTGCTCGCAATTGCCGCCAGCAATTTCAGAAATTTAAAGAAATCAGAGACCATAATCTTGTTCAAAGTGATATTCGTAACTTTTTTCAACCTAACTGATTTCTGTAATTGAATGTTGATGATTATACCTACAAATGTCATTACTTAATACATTCCAGTATTACATACATAATACATACATATATTTTTGAAATGACTGTTTCGTTGTTATTTTAAAGGTTAGCTTGCAAATACATATGGGTTCAAAATAATGTCGCGCCGGTTAACTTGGCCGTCGGATAACATGACCAAAATCTGCTCGGACAAACAGGGCCACGTTAAGCGAAATTGACTGTATATTTAAAACCATTTCACAATACATTCATTTTTATAATATGCCTTAAAAAATAATGATGTCACAAATCGCACATGCTCACATAACATTTTTTATAAATAAAATCATACATATTTTAATACGGATATACTTTTAAATCCTTTTCAATATTTTTGCCTGCTTTGTCCATATTCTAGCCCCACAAACCACTAACTTTAAAATGTTCATCATATGAATTGTTCTTAATTCTAACTATATCCAACTATTTAATAAATTATTTTTTTCTTATTAAACTCTTTTAGATGAATAAAAAACAAAGAAATTTATGCATATACAACTTTTTCGCCAATTCGTATCATAAACCTAGTATTACATTTTTGGCAATAATTAACAATCAACAGTTAACACAATATTATATATATATATATATATATATCAGTATATAACTGAGAAAGGCTAGTTAGCCAACCAATTACGTAATAAGAAGAGTACAGTTAGACTAATTAATAGTTAATACTTTTTCTCCAATCCAGTAATAAACTTAAACTACAATATCTGAAGCTCTCTACATTAATTCCTACAAGTCGAAACCATGCACCCAACGCGATTTTGATTACACCCTTCTAATTGTACCTTGCATCCAAGTTTCTCTTGTGTTCTCTATTATATTTAATTAACCTCACATTTCCAATCTCAATTTTACCGGTCTTCCTTCTTAGTATACTATTAATTATTCTAACTGTGCTAATCTTATAACATAATTGGTTGATTCTCTAGTCTTGTTCATTTATATAGTAATTTTATATATTATTGTGTTCACTGTTTATTGTTAATTTTTAATTGCTAATTACTTCAAATGTAATACTGTGATAAAATTAACTAAAACATTTGTAAATGCATAAATTTCTTTATTTTTTTTATTTTAAGAATCTAACCATTTGTCTAATTGAATTGTCTTCTTATATTATACCTACTCTTACGCTTTACATGTTAAATGTCTCTCTTGTTAACATAGTTTACCCATGCTATACTCATGTGTTTTCTGTCAAATGTTTTAAATGTACATTACTTTATTATTTTTATTACATGCTCTCATAAGCATGTAATAAAATAAAATATATATTTATACCGTTTATATAATTGTAAGGTTGATATCGTTCAACTGAAATTTAAAAAAGGAAGATCAAAAACTCGTTAAAAAGTTAAAAAGTTAAATTTATATCACAGTTGATTTATATAACACATTTAAAATAAAAAATTGATAACAGAAACTAAAATGACACGTATACAAATTTAATAAACGTTTTAAAATTAGTTTTAATATATTAAATGTCAAATAAATATAATATATATATACATACTTCGCTAGTGTGTAATATATGATGAGCTTACTTTTACACTGACCATGTAAGTTAAGAATAGCAACAGCAACTGTAATAAATCATATTTAGGTAGGCTGTGTAACACTTGTAAAATTATCTTGTTCTACTATGCACATCTTAGAAGTATTATACATACATAATATAGAAACATATATAAATACATGCTACATATTACATATCACATATATGGATACAATAGATAATAATAAAAAGGTTTGTGCAATCATTACATCAAGTGGAAAACAACTATTTATAAGATCACAGCACCCCTTCAAAAAAATCGTCTCATTGAACAAAATCCCACAAAATTATAATGGTATACAGACCAAGGCAACACCCCTGAAACTCTTAGAACCGAATGCACCAATATACAGTAAAAAACATATACATATATATTTAATATATGAAAATATTCGTAACCCAAGTTTGTATCAAAAATTGATTCCGTGACTTTTGGGTGCTATCTCAAAATATATATTAAACTATATTATTTTTATAAAAAATCGTGGGCTAAGTATAACCATTTTGCGATATTTGTTTTTCTTATCAGACGAGTATTCGCCCCCAACAAACAGTCACATTTTTTTATCTTCAATCGCCCCCCCCCCCTCCCTCTCCCTCTAAATGTGACGTCATATGTAAATCCTCACCATAATTGACTCTATATATTTGAATAAAATACATTGAATAAAGTAACATAGATAATAACTTCAAGAAAATAAGTTTTATATTATTTCAATTAAAATATAATTTTGTTCAAATAATATTTCCAGTGACTGTCTACAGCTATAATTAAATATACCAATATTATATCACATGAATAATAATTAAAAGCTCTATAATTTATAAATAATCCGGTTTCTTCAATAATAAAAAATCAGAAAAAGAAAACAGTTGGTCACTAAAACAAAGCGTTATATTCCCGATTTCATGTAGGTAGGTACTATGCGTATAACGTCCACTGAAGTAACATTATCAGTCATTAACAAAGCAAAATATGTTAACCAGAACAATATATCAATAAAAGTATATTATTATCTTAATTATGATAGAGAGACTATATATTATATAACTATGTATGTCTATATATTTTGACATAAGACACACTTGTTCATTTTAATATGATATTATATAATACAGTTTACATTTTCGCTAATTAGAAAACAAACCTTATTTAATTATACATACCTATATTTATTAAAATGTTCTTCGATGTATTACCACAATATTTATCCATGAAAAGTAATATGTATTATAGAATGAAAATTCCTCGTAAAGTAAACAATTAATTGTATATATCCAATCCAGACAGATGTGTAAAAATAGCTGTTACGCTTTCCGTTCGTAGCTCTTCAATATATATATTCTTTCATAATCAATAGCTTAAACATCGTTTAATGATTACATTTATTTCTGCTATTGATATTGAATTTCAACACATTGATTCGGTAACTTCATGGATGTTATCTAAATTCCCTATTTAGGATACCTACTAAGCAAAAACGAATGTGTCTCAAAAAATACTATATTAGACAAATATGTTTGAATCAATATACGCTATAGGTATATAGAGTAATTATACGTAGAGATCCAACTCTTATTGATTATGTTTGCAGTTTTATACTACTATTGTGATACCCAAAAGCTTTTGCAAAATATTTTTATTAAATTCGCAACAGTTAAATCATTTATACAGTAAAACAGTTTTAGATACACAGTCAATGAATTATATATTCCAGACAACTTACGTATGTTAAAATTGTATGAATATGTATATTTTGCACTTAAAAAGAATTTAATACGAATATTTAATACTACTTTTGTAATGACCATTTATATAAAACTCATTAAAATAAAACGATTTTATAATGACGAAGATGTACCTACAACCATAGAAATTAATCAATATAGGCATACATTGTAATTTTCACAATAATATACAATTGTATACATATAATTGTATATAAAGTAAAACAAATATCTATGTTACAACACAATGCACATGAAATCAATAAAAATCAACACTATGTAATTTTACTCTATGGGTCGATTGCATAAAGCGGTATTAGCTTACAGCTACTGATAGTAACTCTAGGAAATCAATAGATTTATGCTATATATGTGGACTAAATCTATTGATTTTTCTCGAGTTACTACCGGTAGTAAGCTAATACAGCTTTATGCAATCGACCCTATGGATATATACAGGTAATGTACAGTAATAAGTACACATAACTCTGTATTTATGTTGTATAAATACATACTAACAACATCATAGAGTAATTATACATAGAATTTTCACTCTTATTGATTATGTATGCAGTTTTATACTACAATTCGTCTACCAAAACGCTTTTGTAAATTAATATTTTTAAAATTTACAACTTAATTAAATCGTTTATGCAGTAATTAAATCGTTTATGCAGTAAATTATAGACAACTTACGTATGTAAAATTGTATGAATATGTATATTTGCTATTAAAATGAATTTAATAAAAATTATTTAACACTTCAATCCTAATCTACTCATTTACATCAAATTCATTAGAATAAAACGATTTTATATGGACAAAACTGTACAACGCGATGCATATGAAATCAATAAGAATGTCCAGATGCAGAATGCTGGGGCGTACTCACCCGAAAGTGCAGAGGCTGCAATTGTACGCCAATGCGACAATTTTTCGTACATCGTCGATTTGTGCGACCAATTCTGACAATTAGTTAGCAAAATCATCTGTGGATCGACCGTGCTCAGAATAAGGCACTAAGGGTGGTTACTGACTTCGCAAACACAACCTCTCTCGAAGTAATTGGATTAGAAAACGAAACCCCATCTTAGTCTACAACCAGCCGCAAACTGACAGCAGTTGCATGGAAAAAATCTCTACGTTTTCCTGGCAGTAACCCGCGTAGAATAATAGCCGAAAGACAGTTCATTCTCAGAAATAAAATTTGCAGAAGCTAGAAGAAAGAAGCTGTTGACATTTTTGGCGTAGACCATTTTTCAGATTGCTAATGTGTGTTTATAAAGTACTTGTCTATATGCTAACTCGTTTACATATTATTAAAAAAAAACTTACTTAATAATATATAAACATAATTTGTTATCATGGTAATAAAAAAATGGAAAAGATCTTTATATTTAACCACATTCAATTACTTCTTCTTCGCATTGTTTCGCTATTTTTTTTAATAGTCAGTCTATGTTTATAAAGCAAAATAAATGTCTATGCTATATAATGTGCATATATAATACAAGTATTATATTAATTTGTATATTAATTATAATATATAATAACGTAACAATATATTGTTACGTTATATTATATAGGTATTATAATTATTAATTGATTAAATATGATAGTTCATTTATTATACACTTTTAATACCACATAGTTTACTTTTAACAGTTAATTCTGATAAGTTTTTATTAAAGCACTTCAGTTGCTAAAATGGCTAAGTTTCCATGACGTGAATGTCTCTTGTGGTTATTGTAGCTTTGGGTATTGCTTGTCAATTACAAAACTGGGTATTTTATGTGTCTCCGAAATCATACATTTTCTGTCGGGATCATAGAAATATAAGAGATAGATCCGGATAGATATCTTGGAGACTATTCATAAAAATCTTTACATCATTCCATCGATTAGGCTTCTTTTACGATAAGTTGTGCTAAAATAAAGTGGCGCATTAAAATGTTTATTTCGAAAGATGCTGTCAATTATCTCTCCGAAATGAAAAAACTCACAAAAGTTCTTACTGCCACAAATCATCCTATAATAATAGTTTTAGAACTTTAAAAAATGATCTGAGACAGATTTTAGAGTCGTGGACTTACATTACATATGTTACATCTAACTTATATTTATGTATATATATAGGGTAATATATTGTGATTATCTATATTGTATATGTTAAAATATGCGATATAATACAATATAATGATTAAACAATTTATTCGTTTCATGGTAACTATAACTGATACACTTTTTGACGATTATTGTAAAGCGTATATAGTTTACAACTTCAAGGACTTCCTACCAGGTGGCTAAAAGTGTTATGACTTGTAGTATAACAAATTTTGATTTAATTCCTTTCCTTATGCAATAATTACAGATTAATTTTTGGGCACCATTATATATTCTTGTTATATTCATCTTAACGCAATAGTTGGAAGCCATAAGTGAATATGGCTGCAGCAGTTCCCGTTCCCCCCGCTGTTCTCGTTAACCCGAACCCCCGGGACCGACAGCACCTTCTACTGGCTGCCACAGGCTCCGTGGCCTCCATCAAGGTGCCTGAGTTGGCCCTCAAGTTAGCCAAGTACTATGAGGTTCGTGTCATGGCCACGAACCGGGCTCTGTCCTTCTTCAGTAAAGAGGATCTAGGTGATAATGTGGCCCTCTATACAGACGAGGATGAGTGGAAGGTGTGGAAAAAGAGGGGCGACCCCGTCACACACATTGAAGTGAGACTAAAAGCATCATGTCTTTATTTATTTCATGGTATTCGCTACCTGTTAAAATTGCTTTACCTTTAGTTATCACTAAACTTTTAGCTATATAGACATCATATACTTTAAGTATATGATGTCTATATAGCTATAACTGAGGTAGCTGTAACTCAGTGGAGTTCTAGTCTTGATGTACGTAATCCCTTGTTTGGGGCTAAAGCTACAAGCACCTGGCGTAGACTAAAATCTGCCTAAATTAGACATGAAATGGTAAAGCTAGTCTACATTCAGTCACCATTAAGTTTCAAAATTTTATCGACTAAATACAGAAAGTACTTTTTTCTTTCGCCATACTAGTAAAGGTTTAATTTATATTTTTATATTTATATAGCCTACCTATAACATGAACATTGATGGCTGTATGGGGTCAAAGAGTAAACATGTTGAACTGAATTGAAGCATTTCGCAGAAAAAAAACATAATATTAAACTAAACAACTTACGATTTCATAACAATGACAACATTTTCTACTACGTTTGCATGTGTGTCTATGCATCTGCTCACTTATCATATTTTGAAAATAAAATTATTATATAATATGCAATATTATAACTTATGATATTGCAAATACAATCATAAATTTTCAAAATAAATGGAAATGGAAAATATATATTCATGTGTATGGAAAAAATGAGCCGCGTTTTGCAATAATAAATAAAAAGATTAAAGAAGCCGATTCCATTCTCACTTTCGTCATTTCCTATATATGAGGTCATATAATCTTCTTCAATCTTCAAAAAATAAATTTGAATTTAAGAATTTTTTAATAAATAACTCAAAAATGTTTTTCTGTTATTTTATAAATCTATATAGCTATTTTTGTTCTGTTTAATTGTAATAATGCTGTTTTTTTCTAATGTTATCATTTCTGTTTACCACTTACTTTGCACCATTGCTTTATATAATATAATGTCTCTTCAAATTGCAATGTATTATATACCAACTGTCAGAAAAAATTATGCGAAAAGATCTTATCTTTTCATTACATATAAATATTTTAAAAGTAGCTTATCAATATTACTATAATCATTAAATATTTTTCAGTTAATCTATGTAAATGTATATTATATATCTTTTATATCTTTTATACCAAATTTAACTACGAAATATACTACTATATAATAATTGTTGTATAATGTTGTTGTTTATCGGCGTGGTCATTGCTGATTGTTGGCCGTCACCCTTGTCCGGTTCACAGCAGACATCCAAACTCGGCGATCTTGGGTTGCACGGGTGCACCATTCCATTGAGTGTCCCACCCAGTTCTTAATGTTGTCGCAGTATTGTAATCTGGGCCGTCCTTG
>JAYRBW010137101.1:0-15420 GCA_036023295.1 Invenusta paracnida
TGATTCAATGATTGCAATGTATGTATATAAACATATTTAAAGTATAGCAATATACATGTATTTTAAAGTTAATATTTTCGTTGTTTTGACTTTAAATATCAGTATTTATTCAAAGGGGGTTAATATAAAAACTGTATTCTTGCAAAAAAAAGATAGAAAATATTTATTCGGATAATCGATAAGAGTTTTGCCCCCCCTTCAAATGAAAATTGGCAGCGCCGTTGGTGCTCCGTTGTATTGAATGTGAAGAATGGGCCTGTGAAGGGTGTTTGGGATAAACAAATCCGCAGACTGTTCCTACTGTACATAATAATATTCATGTGACTTTGTAACTCATTTAATATGTAAAACTTTCGTTTTTAATGATGTGACGAATTCGTCACATTGCTGACGAATTCACCCCACCTAACCCTACATCCCTTAAACTGTTAGTAATATTAGGTTTATCTTTCGTTTTGCCAAAGTTTTCATATTTTGCGCCTTCGAACTTGTATTTGTTAATTGTTTTGTATTACTCACCGATATAGCTGTCTCTTTGTCCTGTACCGCAATTTCAGTCATATATATGTTTGTTTGAAAATAATTGTGTATTGTCATTGTTACGTCACTTACAGATGAGATAATCAAAAAACGACCTTTTCCAACTGCAGGTAAGTCAAAATAAAAGTATTTGTTTTTAACTACATCTTTAGTATTTGTGCAATGTAACAAACATAAACAGTTATTGTGTAGTCAAAATATAGGAATCAAATAAACATGCAATGTATCTATATTGAACTACTTGCTTAACCCCCCATTACCCGGAGAAATACTTGCCTTGTTTGATCCATATGGACCCCTTGACATTTATACGATTTTATGTATAATTATATTTGTTAGAATGCATAAAAGTGATGCGTATGCATAATTAGTTGTAATTTTTATTTAATAATAATACAAACGGACTCAATCGGGAAAACCATCGGGATGTTATCCATATATCTACATATAAATTATATCTACATACACATATCTACATATCTATTCACACATGCCTTAAATATTTCTTTATCATTCTTTTATCACATTTCTTTTGTCATTCTTTTATCATTCTTTTTATTATAGTTGCTCTAAATACTTTCGTTCTTTTAATACATAATTGAAAGATCTATATTTATACCTAATTTATACTATACATAATAAATGCAACATACTACTTGCACCTGTAACAAGTATTCCTTTTAATAAACTATCTAAACATTTGTTCTCTATATGTTAGCCCTGTTCTGTCAATTTTAAGATGAATTAATTAATATGTTTTAAACTTTTAATTACTACACTTCAATCACATCTATTTATATTTTATTTTACTTTATAATGTAAATTATAAACATATACTGCACGTTTTATTTACATTTCATACCAATTTATAGACATTCTAAAATGATTGTTACGTACATACTCTAATACTATTTATATAGATGCATTTTATAACATACTAGTCAAACCAGTTTTTAAATATTTTTATGTAATTTGTATGGGATAAACTAGTTAAGCCAAAAGCTTATTTTTATTCCAGAGTATTATACACTGTGACTAAGTATTGTATATTTTATGCCATTTTAATACTCGAATAAATTTTTATTATTTTATTATTTATTATATGAAATTTAGTATTTGTATATTTTACATGTTTATGTCACCTCACAGATGCTTTGTTCCTTCTCAAATTTCAGTTGTTTTTCTTTCGTTTTGTGTCAGCTGTGTAGTAGCTTTGGTTTGTGTACTTTACTTCGGCGCTCTAAGGACGGCATTTATAATTATTGGAAAACAGTAAGTTTTCAATGAAGGTATACTCAGTTAGTATTTGAGAATTATTTTGAGAGTATTTTGCTGTTGTTTCAATTAAAATATACAGAATAAAAATACTAATAATTTCCACATTTGTATATATGAAAATAAAATGTTTGGTACATAATATATATAACCATATTTAAAAAAAAATACATCTATTATACAATGCATCATCTATTTATTATGGCAATACATGTTACAATTTTATTTTGACTCACAACTTCATCGTATTACAGATACGAGTTATATGGTACATGTGATTTTGTATTGATTTTTAAATAAATGTTATGCTAGGATTTTATAAAGCTGAACTTTATTAGTAGAACTTCTTTAGTAAACAGTTCTTTTCTTTTATTATTATTATTGCCATTTTTAGAGTTCAACCACTTATGAGCCCGTAAGTACATTCCTGGATTCATATGTACCGATTTATATTTTATATTATTACTAATTATAAATTGTAAATAAAAAATACGTATTGTGTATATATATATATATTTACATATACATACATATATATGTCTTTCAATTCACTAGTCTTATTATATTTAAAAGTTATTGTTTAACATCATTGACTAAAGCCTACTAAAATATAAATGGCAATCATGTTTAAATTATTAAAATGTGTATATAAAAAATCTTATAATATTCAGATCATATTTAAATTTTATCTTTTCTATGGATAATAGCGGCTAACGTATTTTTGTCAAATGTTTCGTACAAGCTATCTTATAATTTAGAAAATTTGGCATTATTCATTTAATGCACTCTGATTTATTATTCTTACAGGATCGATCATATATTAGATGAGAAACAGAAAAAGCTGTAAGTTAGAATACTTTTTTGAATTTTGAATTTCATTTATTCGTACAATATTCAATCATTTATAATAATTATAAATAAACATTAACTAATGTATCATTATCAGCATTATCATCAAAATCAGTTTATAGAATAAAACAAAACTGGGAACCAATACAGCATAGGCAACAATAAACATACAATTTAAATTTTACAAAGAAAAAACATAACTTTATAAAATTTAAAAAAGCCAGAGTGGTACGGAGGTGAAATTGATGTAGCTGGAGTGATTTTCTTGTCATATTTTCATGCGTCCGTGGCCTTCCTCGAGTATCCGTTGTGCAACGGGTTGGGAACTGCGTACGCAATGACCAATAAATCGAAGTCGGTGTTATTTGAATGTTTTGGACATATTCTGTAGGTTGGTGTATGTAGAGCCTTGTGTTGGTGATATGTTTTCTGTATCTATGTTCAGTTATTGTAAGGTCTGGTTGTGCAAAGCGAATACGAGTCTTAATACGTAGCAGACGGTGGTCTGAAAAGTTGGTGGTAGGTGTGTACAGTCGATGATATAGAGCTGGCGAAGTGTCTCCGGGTCAGGCAGTGGTCGATGCGAGAGGTGACATCATTTGGTTCTGTGTGGGTGAAGAGTTGACTTGGAGGTTTCATTTTCTCACACAATATTGACAAACATGACATGGCGTCCCCCATGAAATCTCCCAGGCGCTCCCCATTGTCAGCAGTCTCGTGATGGGCCGGGAATGTAGCAAACCGTTGGTCTAGTCTGGCGTTGAGGTCAGCAAGTATGTAGATTGAGTCTCTGTTTGGGAGGTTCTCAAAAGACTGCTGTTGATATGTCAAGAAGTTGTCTTTTTCTGTCGTGTTTGGACGTAATCACTGACGAGATGATACTTTGGGCTATTGTTTTTGTCGCCGGAGAACTGAATTCGATTGAGTTCAGTGCTAGCCTTGCTCTTCTTGATAAAATGAAACCAACTTCACCTCCTGGATTATATGTATAAACTATAATTAGCATATTATTAATAGTAATATGGTTTCATTATTCATAGTTTTAAAGATATGTCTGTATGTTTTTATGTATGATTTTACCTAACTTGCACAGATCTATTTTGAATTTAAGTACACACTTACACTAGCTAGGCTTGTACACATTTAATTTACACTTTAAAATATTAACATTTTATTTCAGAGTGAAAAAGCTTTATGTGGATCCACCAGAGCATTTGTAAGATAACGTTTTAAATACAGCTTACATACTTATTTAATGAAATATTTACACGTATGAGGATAATTTGATATTTGATACATTTACTTTATATTTATTTTCAATTTTGTAAATTGGAATTGTCTATTTCAGACTGAAGAAAAAAGATGTGTCTTTTGATGATACGTAAGTTTGTCAATTTGAAGTAATATAAAACGTTATATATTTTTAGTGTGTAACATAATATACCTTTTATGGATAATTTGCATACACATATTATGTTATACACTCTGCGTATACTTAAATTAATGTATATTCTCGTAATTATTGTATGTCACAAAGTTTATTTATGTCATTTATCTGATGTACATATATGTATAACATATTTAATGATATAGTATTAGCTGTTTTGTGTTAAAATGTAATGAATAGATATTTTGGATAATAGAAAGATTATTTAAAAAATACGAATGATCGAAAGTTTGGATACACATTGAATATATACATAATTTCTAATGTTTGGTAACTCTAAATAATGCAATACAAAATGATGAATACAACATTTCTGCAATACCAAATGCATAATGACTTGAGGAAATACTTGTATGTTTCACTCATTAACGTTAATTTATTGTACCATATTTAGTAGTTATTTTTCATGTTGCATGCATATTTAAAATCACATGATTTCATACTATGTATTCGTTTTTTTTTAAATATGAAATATGAAACTGTGACATTAAGCAAAAAGTGTGAAAATAAGTAACGTTTGCTTATTTTCACACTTACAAAATACAATTGAATAACAACACAGGACACAAGTTTATAAAATAATTCACAAAAACTAGAATTTCACCAAGTTGGAATCCCCATTGGCTTTAATAATCAATCCTTTTGGTGCTGGCGCAGAAATGCACATTTAATTGTCTGCGTTGAATTTGAAGTTCGTTTTCTGCAGTTGACCTGGTTGAAGCGGACGAAGCCAGAGATGGGGCTGCAAAACATTCGGACGATGAATTAGGATGATGAACGCAGATCCAGTAGAAGTCGAAATACCATCAAAAGATATATTTTGAGATAGTTCTGCTATCTCCGGTTTCCACTTCGTTTCTGTATAAGATCTTCTGGGATGCCGTTCTCGTAAAGTTGCGTCAGTCCAGTTGCCTTACCGCTGTGACCCGTGAATCGTCTTTTTAATCCATCTAAGGCCGGGAAAGTGGGAATAATCTTGCATAGCTAATTCGCATCAATTGGCTGTACAAAAAAACGGACTCAATTCTCTAAATTGTTTAGAGGTCTGCGATAGAATAGGCCGTTTTCTTCAGTATATCCTTCTCAATCCTTCTTAACAAAGCGATACGCGTCTTGTTCTAGATATCCATCGTAAAATTGTGAAAATAAGTATTTTTTTAAATGTAATGTCAATGATAGTCAATACCAAACACTATTTAAAATACTTATAAGTAAAATGTACCAAAATGGGGTTTTATCATATAAAGAAAGTATTTAATTAAATATGATACAAATCAGTTATACCATAGAGTAATTAAACACAGAGTGTTGACTCTTATAGATTTCATATACATCGCGCTATAAATCGTCGTATATAAAAAATCGTTTTATTTTAATAAATTTTATGTAAATGGGTGACAAAAAAGTAGTATTAAATATTTTTATTAAATTCATTTTAAGAACAAGTATATATATTCATACAATTTTAACATACGTAAGTTGTCTATAATAAAAAATGTATTGCCTATATGCCGAAAACTTTTGTACAACATAATCTGTTTAACTGCTGTCAGTTTTTAAAACATTATTTTGCAAAAGCTTTCGGGTATCAACATAGTAGTATTGAACTGTATACAGAATCAATACGAGTGAAATCTCTGTATATAATTACTCTATGAGTTATACAATACAAATATATTGGGTATAGGGATTTATTTTCCCAGTTTTAAAATTGTGAAAATAAATCCCCCTACTCAGTATATTTGTATTGTATAACAATTACTTATTTTGCTGTCAAATATGTTGTTAAATTGTATTTGTTCAAATTGTAGTTACATATTTGTAATTAACGTTAACAAATTAAATCAATACATATACCATTAAATCAATACATATGCCATTAAATCAATACATATGCCATTAAATCAATTAATATACTATTAAATCCTTATAACTCCAAATATTCGTATTAGATTAGAAGTCGTATTCAAAATAGTCGTAAATTAAAAAGTGCTAAAGAAAATATCGTATAGAAAAAGTAAATAATTCATCGTAAACAAAAAGTCATATTTAATAAGTCATATAATTATAAAATCATAATTTAAAAAGTCGTATACTAAAAAGTACTATTTCTTAAATTAGCCATTTTAAACGTCGTACATATAAATTATTTATTGACATTATTTGAAATTTTTCCTTCAGATAACTATCTCAGATAACTGCACACTAGTACATTCATATGTTAACAAATTAAATCGTTTTACTTATTTGTTAAGTAGTTTCAAGGTATCAGCAATGAGTTATTTGGTTTATTCGTTTTGTATTAACTCTCTCGGTTAAGCTTTGAAGCAAAAAAGACAATATCATTAGAATATTGAATGTGTTGTGTCTTTAATAGAAAAAAAACCTTTATAAATAATATTCACTACACCCATTTAAACAAGTATAATTGTTTAATAATTACATGCTGTTTTTGAAATATAATTTAATTTGTTACATCTATTCCTTTAAATCAACTTTTCATTAATACACATTTTTAAATACGACTTATTTGTATACGACTAATTCCTTACGACTTTTCCTTTAATTTTTTTTAAATATACGATTAAAATCCTTTCGACTTTTTAAATACGACTAAATTCTGTACGACATTTGATTTAATACGACTTTTCACACCCAACCCATTAAATCAATGCATAATATTACATTTAGCTTTTAGTAAGCTATACGTATATTTTCAATGGAATTGTTATTTTACTAACTAAATATTTGTCATATTAAAAACGTATCAATAAAACCACCAGGAAAATATTATCATCTTTAATTCTATGTTTATTACATAGTTAATCATAATTTATTTTAATCACATATTATATGTATACATTATTGAAAAAAAGATATGTATACACTTATGAAATACATTTAAACGTAAGTGTTATCCTTTTTTCTACAGAAATCAGAAGTCAAGACAAACCGATGAAAATAAGTAAGAGTTTACATGTACACATTCAAATTACCAGACCTGTCGATAATTTTGTAATATTTTATATTACATAAAACGATTCTTTTTACTGGCGCTTTAAATTTGTTGGAAGTCTTGTTTCTTAAGTTTTAGTATTAATAACCCGATTCAAATATTATTTACTAAAATATGACAATAAAAACCATCCATGCAAAATATAATTTATATAATTATAATTACTACGTTTTGACACTATTTACAAGATTATTTTGGTTTCTAGATGTGACCGAAACATTGTATTTCAAATTAAATATAATTCTTTTTATGTATAGTAAGTTTTTATTCTTACTGTTTTGATTCAGCGAGTTGTCTTGCTTCTACCATTGTTTAGTAAAATTAAATAATTTATTTAATTATA
Organism: Invenusta paracnida; assembly: GCA_036023295.1. NCBI lineage: Eukaryota > Metazoa > Platyhelminthes > Proseriata > Coelogynoporidae > Invenusta > Invenusta paracnida. The sequence goes on from JAYRBW010137101.1 coordinate 7,471, forward strand.
TTTAAAATATGAAACATTTTAAACATCCATAAACATAATATGTATTATTGCTTATCATGATTTTAATATAATTTACATGTACTTTTTTCATATTTTAAATTGTATGTAAGATATTTCAATTTGCTATTATCTATTTTTAATTATATTTACTATTAACACTATGTAATATATGTATAGTATAACATTTTGATCCATTTTTTTAACTTTATTATACATGTTTTAACCATTAATTGATGTTTGTTGTTTCATTGTATTTCATTATCCATTCTTTTATTGCAACAATTAGCACCCGGATCAGCATTTCATTGATTTCAAAAGATAATATATAAAAAACGTAATTATCCGAAATTTGTCCGAAAAAAGTAACAAAAGTTGATATATGATGTTGACACAAAATATACATTTTAAGATGACAACCCCAATTGGGTGCATTATAATGAATATAGCTCTTGAAGTTGTAAACATTAATTATATCAAAAGTCAGTGGAGCTTATATTACTCCAGTTGACAATAAACATCACAGCAAAAAATACTTGAGATGGTGCCTTACAGGTTCTCCACCAACGGTTAATACTAAACTTTAACGCTTATCTTTTCTATACACAGTTTAGTACACGTAAAGTGATCACGTAAAGTAAAGTAATCACGTAAAGTAATCACGTAAAGTAGTACAACAATAAAGTTGAGTAGTATTACAAATTAAGTATAACCAATTACAATACTATACAATAGTTGTAAGAAATTATATTTTTCCTTGGCTTATATTTCTAAGTAAAATAAACACAAAATAGTTGCCTAAATATCAAAAGATTAGAATGTTTTTAAATATGTGTACTCTACATAAATATCTAATAGCCTGTCATACAATTTATTTTTATAAAGTATATACGGACATACTTATATATTATAAGATCTCGAAATTCATCAAATTGAAGAGTTCAATTAGTATGAATAACAATTATATATTTATTTAATCTAAAGTTAAATGTTTATGCATTATATTTAAAATATTTCAGAGATGATCTATCAACGGAGAGCGAGTAAGTATATTTACGATATTATATGTGTCATAATGAAAATCATTTTAAAATATATTCTCTATAACTTGCAATGTTTTTCATAGGGTGGGATCCAGTGATGATGACAAAACGTAAGACCCTTTTATTAACCATTTTAAACACGTAAGTTAATGTTCTAATATGCTACTTGCAGAAGCTTATATATATATATTATTTTAGATTGAGAGAGAGAACCAGTGCATATTCTTATAACAAGTAAGAAATACTTAATACTATATATTTCCCACAAAATGCATATATTTTGATTCTAATTGATTATAATTTGGTACATACTAAAATTATTAAGGGTATAAGCACTATTTAAACTTTTGTCAGGTAAATTAGTTGCATTTTGAATTTCCTTGATAAAGGAGAAACTATTTTATATACCAAGTTTGTTTATTTTTTTATATTTTCATAATATAAATGTAGGATTCAAATGTTTGGAAATAGGGGACATTAGTAAATCTAATTTAAATTAAATTAAGTAGTTAACATAATCGTAAATATATGTATATTAATTGTAACATATTACGTAATGTTTCGCATCTGCAAAATGTATAATTCACGTTCACAAGTTTAGCTTGAGCTTTTTTTATTTACTAGGGTTTATGTATTTGTTTAACGCTATTTTAAGTAAATAAACCACTATTTTAATGTTTTACAATTTAAGAAAACGGACCAGGAAACAACATCGAGACAATGGCGAAAATGGTTCTAGGTAATAATTAAAAATAAACTAATGCATTTTTAGACCTATATATTTCATTTATAATACATTTAATAATTAATATATTGTTTTTAATAACTTAATTTAGAAAAACACGTTATATACCATATATGTATATCAAATATATATCGACAAGGAATACAATGTGACATCGTTGTAATATTAAATACTATAACGCGATTTAAGCAAAATACCTAACTCAATTAATTAATTCATATAATATGTTGAATGTTTGATTAATTTTTAATTTTTAGTGAATATCGAACTTATAATATATATTTATTTCATCTTGACCTTAGACATAATAATGAAATAGTTTAATTGGATAATAATATCACATATTTAAAGTTTTATTTAAGCTATTATATTTAATTATTTTCTAATTGAGATATATGATATGGAATATAATATTAAAATGCATATACATTTACTTATTTAATAATGCGACACGATAATAAATGTACGAAACGAGCTCACAGAACAAAACTTAATGTGCACTTAATATGCACGTAGTTCAGCAAGTGATGGAATCGATACAAAAAAGGCGTCAATAATCGTATATTAACATGCTGGCTATTAAAAGTTCATATAATATAGCTATACATGTACGATATATATCATTTTTAAAGTTCACTGTGTAAAATGCTATGGTACTGGGTGTATTATGTTACTATTTTCATTAATCATAGCGTCTTGAAACAAAATATTACATTAAATGAATTTTTGATAAAAAACTTCATTGTACATATCATTATATTCGTGCTACTTTTATGCGTGGAATTATTTTATTAGGTATGATGTTTTTATTAATAATAGTTTTACGCACACTTTTATCAAGGTTTTTTAAGTATCGAAATAAAAGTATCGATTAATTTCAATATAATTAGAGTTTTAACCGTAGTCATTAAGTACTCCGTAGCCATATGTATGTATGTGTAATATACATATATTTGTATTATTTTATCCATGATTTATTACTTTGACAGAGAGGAGAACGAAGAAGAATTAGCGTAAGATTTAATATTGTATTTGTTTAAGACCATTGTTTCTGTTACATTTTTTAATTTATTTAATTATATTTGTATTTTTTCATTACTTTTACTGTTTTGCAAATCTTAACTTACACTTTAAAACAAATTATTAACTCTGATTTTATGATTGTATAACTTAAATTCATAGAGCTTGTAAACTGTAATGTTTGCGCATGTCATGACCAGATGGATATCTCTCTAAAAAATAGCAACACAATTAGGACAATCCAATATCGCGGAATACGTCTATAATCGTCTGAACAATTAATATTCTTTAAAATCATTGATTTTGTGTGTTTTTGAATGACGAATAAGATAAAATATGGCGGCCATCATTTGTCTTATTTATTTTTCTAATTGCATTGTATATTATATTTTTTAGTACTTACAGAAAAATACTCATCTGGTCATTTAATATATTGTCGATGTTATTTATGTAAAAACATACCATGGGGGATCATCAAGATATCATACAAACGCTTAACAACCATTTGATATTTGTTCTTATTAGTATTTGCAGTTATTTTGTCACTAATTTCTAGCACTGTTTTGTCATTTGAATATACACAACCAAACTTGACATAGTATATACATATGTACTAGTAGATTACTTTAATTTTTTATTTCTTATTCGTTTGATTTCAGAGACATAATGCGCCAAGAAAAAACGTGAGTTTAGCAGCATTAACTATATATATTAATGTTATTGTTTTTAATAACATAAATTATATAATAACAAAAATAAATGACTTAGGGTTGTCTATGTTTTATTATATTGATGTTATATTGAAAATTGGGCAAAATCTTAACTCACACAATATATGTTCCTGGTATGTATATATTCTATTCTATATATGCATGTATATGATATATTAAACGTACGTAAAGTATATTCGTGTTTAACGATAAACAAATTACATAAATTAAAGGAAAGTATCACTGTATTGGCAGCTTTCAAAAACATTATATAGTACTTTATTCAAAATGCGCTACTTTACTGTAATGTTTAAATTGATATTATACTACATACATTACAATGATGAATTCTCTTAAATCATATAAAGTAAATTACTTATTAAAGTATGTTATACCGTAATAACATAGAATTAGTGTTTTTGACTTGCGTAAACTAATCCTTAAATTTCCTCGAGTAAATATAAAGTAAGTCACCATGCTCATTTTCATTTATGACTCACACATTTAAATTCCATATTTTATATTATTTCTAAAATACAGAGTTCAAACAAATATATATTTACGTTTGTACCTATTTAATGTAAACATTGTAAATGTGATATATGAGTAATGTATGTAGATAATAATTTCAAAATCAAAATCATCCAAAATGCATACAATGGATTGTTTAGGTTGTAATATATCACGTAATCGGATTGATTTTTGCATTTGTTGTGCAACAAATGGATTACACAGTACATTTATCCCAAATGTCTTAACACATTATACGATGTAATAAGGTACCGTACTTAGAAAATGATTCGTGTTATCATTGTTATCGTTTGTGGTACTGTCGATAGTTTTGTATTATTTTCTAAGTTACTTGCATCTGTTTGTGATTACCGACATGCTATTTCTACATTTGAACCTAAATAATGATAAGATATTTAATTTTATATTATCTCTGTTTGCTGACATCTAGAATTGATTGGGACGCTGAAGATAGTGACTTAGATATGGACACGAGATCCAGAATGAATACTCAAATCGAAAATCTGGTTAACTTTATTACAAAATCACAAGCTGATACGAAAATCGACACAAAACGTGACCCAGAAGACGACTATGTCATTTAGAATATCTAATTAAAATTATAGTTTTAATGTATGTTAATGTAAAAAATCCCATATATAGTTTTAAGAAATAACTTTGCACATTATTTGTAAATCTGATTAAATTTGAGTAATACGTATGTGATTCTTTACTATTAAGTTATGCATGTTTGTAATAATATAAAAATTATTTGAAATTATTCAGTTCTATCAAAATGTAAGAGCAACTATATATATATATATTTAATAATAAATATATATATTGTCCTAAGATTTTGTTTTCAAAGATGTGCCAAACATAAAACAATATTTAAAAAAAGGTGAACACAATTAAACTACATAAACACTATAGAATCATATTATACAATACATACTTGTACTTCAATTACACATATGTAATATTTGTTATATTGCATTTAGCATTAAAATATGCATCGCATTGCATTGCATCACATCTTAAAATTCGTAGTATAATCAATTTAATGACTTTACCACCTAAAAAATATACTCTGTAACTCATATAATTAGCCGGCTAGTTAATCTCTATTGGAACGAAAAGTAATAAATAATTAAAATGTGCTATGTAGATATGCATGCAAAATAACTTTTAATACAATAGTAGTAAGGTAACTGGAGCGCTGGAACAAAATCCCCCCCCCTCCGGACCAATCACATCCGTTTGAGGTTTCAGCCAATGGTAGGGCCCGCAAAATATAAAAGGAACGCTATTTGTTATAGCTCATTCTACTATTTCTCACACTACTAGACGGTCGTCTCCTCGCTCCTCGAGCCACATCATCAACCAGCGATGCCTTCTAATGGGAGGCCTTTTGTTAAGATGGGATAACGGACTATTTTATGGTCAACCTTACTACGCTGGACAAAGACGCTATCATACTCTTCAGTTCTCTAGTATTTACAAGTTTCAAAGGCCCATTAGCCAATGATGAGGTTATCGGGTTCCCATTGGTCAAAGACGTGGCAGTGCCAGATGAGCCACTCGATCATCTACGGGCCAACGTGTGCTGGAATTAGTTTCTAGCCTAACAAAAGCTGCAAGATTACCTCTCCTCTCTCGAGACGACTACTCTACCTAAAGCTTTACGAGACGTTTACCTGGCCACACCTATGCTGCGACCTACCTTCTTTCTTACCTAAGGCATTTACTAGGCAAATATGTCGAGCAATGTTTGCGCATTTGACTGGACTCATAGAAATCAGGTTATTAAAGTTGCGGAGATGACTGGAGCAAGCCGCTATCAATTTATAATGCGCTGCAATGGTATCTACATGGTCAACACGGAAATGGAGAACACGTTGTCAGTCTCAATCTGTGCATCGTACAGATACGCTACAAGCCGATGGAATCACCAAAGCCGTATGATGTCTGCCTCATGACGGATCCTCCATCGGGAGACGTAGCAGCATTCGCAGTTTCAAGGGTTACTTCTACTACTACTCAGAAGAAGAATAAGACAGTCCCTGCTACACAAAAGAAACTCGTTCTAAAACGCTCGGATGCGACGCTGGATCTGGACTTCATCATTTAGCAGGCTTTGGATCAGGGAGTGACTTGCGACTGCTAAGTATGCAACCATATGATAATCTTTGATAGTCTTTACAAACACTAACTGTCCTTTGCCACCTTCTGCATCTTTTACTAAGTATTCAGAGATTGATCCAGTACATACTATATGCTTAGAACATATTTATTCAGATATTAATTGCTCAATGTTAGACACTTGTTGTTGTTGTTGTTGTTGTTGTTGTTGTTGTTGTACTATTATTTAAATGTTTTGTCCATAAAATACATTTTTTATATCTCTATATTTATCTTGACTTCTTATTTAGCCTTATGTACCTATGTTAAAAAAATGTTTTTAATAGACTTACATATTATTATAGTGTATGCCAGTATTATAGAGTACAAGTTCATAAGTGTCCATTAGAAAACACTTAACTTCCTAAATGATTACCTAAAAGTATGCTAAGAGTTCCCTAACGAAATGCTACAAATTTCATATAGATATGCTAAACTCATAAATTAATCCCTTAATGTATGCTAAGAGTTCCCTAACGGTATGCTAAAAATTAAGTAAACTCTTTAATGATTCCAAAAGTGCCATTAGTAAAAATAAAAATGTTATCCAAAGAAACATATATACTGTTATAAAGAGCATGATATCTCAGTACAACAGTTAACGTTTACATAACAGCAAAAGCATTAGTAAATGTATCTTCGGATAACTGGGCATCATTAAAATTAAGACATAGTCATAATTCATATAAATGTGCCATTAATTCTCCTCGTCAGATGTATAGTCTCCTCTTCCTCTGTATTCTCTTCATCAACGCCCACCTCCTTTCTAGTTATTTCGCCGACAGTTTCATGCACTTGGTTTTTCCCGATCCACCAAGTTCCTTTTATTGCCTCTTCCAAAGTAGAGCACGGTTACTGTTTATCTTCTTCAATTCATAAAGTGGCTATAAAAATGCTGCAAGGCACCGTCTCTGTTACATTTATCTATAAAATAAGAATCTCCAACATTCTACCTTGACAAATTTTTCAATATAAGATAGGGAAGCCTGATTTATTGTCTTTTTTTCTATTCTGAAGAATATATTTTATTCAATATGAATGTTTGGTATCCAGCTTTGCAACATCTTTATAACATCGTAATTTGTTGTTTTCATCCTAAATATTTTCAGCTTTTGTCTCAACGTCATCATCCTCCACATCTGCGTTTTCTTGTTCAGGCTGTTGCCCCCACATAGTTTGGATATTGAACATTGTTGAGATTTTATAGAAATTTGCATAGATTCGTTTTCATGTTTATAGACATGTCTTAATGTTTATAAACATAGAATGCTTACATATCAGTGTATAACTAAAGAGAGATGAATTTTCAACTACGACATAATGCTAGTATGATGGTAGTAAGGCCGACAATGTCTGGAAAAACCATCTTCGTTGAGAATCTACATCGGAATGGTGATATACTAGTTAAAAGCAACTCCTACGCATTCACTGGTTTAGTGGTTCCCAATACAAGCCGCCGGTTGACTTGGAAAGACAGATTACTATACGATAGTGTATCTACAGCCGAAACAATAACTCATCAAACCGTTTGATGTTGTCGTCATTGATGATTTGATGGAAGAAATAAAATCATCGAGAGTTATAACCTCTCTATTTACAAGATTGGTGCATCACCTTCTTTGCTTTGCAATAACGATGACAAAATATGTTCAAGGCAGGTAAAGAAATCCGCACACAATCCCTTAATACTCAATACTTGGTTATTTTCAAGAACCCACGCGATGTTAGCCAAGTGAGTCATCTC
>JAYRBW010137112.1:0-15420 GCA_036023295.1 Invenusta paracnida
TGCATCCCACGAAGTTGGCTTTTGACATATTGGAATACGTATTTTAATTTTAATTTTCGTAATCAATTTTATAATTGAAAGAAAACACGAAAATATAAAATATGATACAACATCTAAATTTTCATCGTTGCTACTACTTGTTTAACATTTTAATAATGATAATGGTTCTACCCCTTTTCAAGTGAAACTTTTATTTTATGAATAATACTCCACTCGTACTCTTGATATTCTATGTGAAATTAAAATATGTTGAGCGATGAAAAATAATCACAAAATTCGTCTCTATTCACACTTCATTCTTCACTTTTACGCTTTTACAATAGTAATTGTCTATTTTACGAGTGTTAAAATTTAAAATAAAAAATAAATAAATTAAGCAAAACAAAAAATTTTACTAGTCATCTTTTCATGTAGAAATATACTAGTATGTAATGTATATTCATATAAGCTTTAAACATGATAGTCGACTTGCTTATATCGCAAAAATTATCAGCATTTAAATAAGTGTATTAAAACAATTTGAACAACAGTTTAAAACAAACAAGTATTTCATTAATTTATTGCTATTAAAATGATTCGTTGTATTTATTCTTTGACATGAAATACAAGTAACATTCACAGGAAAAGTATATTGTTCAACAAAATATAGGTAGCTTTTTGATATATTTTTTTAACCAAAATGTATCAATAAAAAATAGAAACGTATTATTTGCATATGTATACAGATAGTTTAGAAATATCAATTTTTCTAAAATATTTTGATACAAAAATTCTACATGCACATGTTTCTTTAAAAAATTATACGTGCTATAGTAAGTTGTAATAGATTCCACTATATATTCTTAAAATTCACATTTTTCATGATTATATAGAAAGGGCTACATTTAAAACGTAGCGAACAAAATACGTTAGATATACATACATATATATAAACTAACCATATTTTGTTATCTAAATCTAAATTTGAATATAATTTATAGAAATATATTTTACATATATATAATCTTTAAAATGAACACTATTAGTACCCCCCCTCTCTCCCAGCCCTCTTGAATCATATATTTTTTTCAGCTTTTTCTCTCATATAAAATGTAGACACATGTAATGGATGACTGTATAGCTTAGTTTAGATATATATTAAAAGTATTTACAAAGTATGTATAAGGTATATGTTCTCATAAAAAAAATGATTATATGATTATATTAAATACGGTTTGTCCATACTGTTGAAAGTTTATAAATATATACCTAAAATATATTTATAAATATAGATAGTATATGTATATAAACAGAGAATAGATAAGACTATTCTCTAATTATATATATATAAATAGTTCTTAAGAATTCAGAATAATCGTAAGAAACAAGTTAACATAGTGCAGTTTTCAATTGTTAAATTGTTAAATTGTTAATTTGATTACTGTATGTCAAATTTGCATTGTGTGTGTCACATTTGATTAACTTATTTGCAAATTTGCTGTCCACTAAAAATGTTATTTCAGATATCTGATGGACGTATGTCAAATTTTATCTCCTTATTTACACATTTGCTGTTCACTATTATTTTAAATTAATATTTGAGGTAGTTATGTTATATTTAATCTTATGTTCGTCCAAATTTGATCATGAAAACCTATAAATGTACCCAATTACATATATGAAGCATGTAGTATATATAATTAACGAATGATCTATTGAAATAAGACATGTGATAGTAATATATGTATGCATTTAATAATACTTTTATACTTATGTTAGATATCAATAGTTCATGTTAAAAAAAGATAGCCTTTATACAATAAAAAATACTATTTTTTATATAATATTATCTACATTGATTTAAAGCATTTTATATAATCGCATTAAAAAATCAACTTGCTATTGATTATACCGCTTTACTATTGTTCCCAAAATATAACGAACATGTTAGCGGAAACGTTATCTGTGCGAGTGTAAGTATCAAAAGAGTTAACTATTTTATATTTCCAAGCATAACTAGTTGAACATCTTAATCAATGCTTGGGTAGGTACCTACATAAATATTTAAAGAAATTAATACTAAAATAAATTGCATGCACTTCTAGCCTAATAGTTAAAATTGTAACATTAAACAAAGCTAGCATTAGGATTCCTGTATTCTCTGGCTCTATACCCATTACATATAATTAATAATAATAATAATACATGTATATTTTATTAATCAAATGTACAAATTAGAATCGTGTACATCGTTAGAAAAAAACAGTAAATGCATATAAAGAAGAGAAAAAACAAGGCAGCAAGATAATTAAAGGTAAGGGGTCTTTTTTTTAAATCTGGCGGTGGAAGAGGGAATGAACGAGTTCCTAAATTGGATAGTTTTTTTTCAGTGGATGGGTACCGCAGGTCAACCTGTACGTGCAGGTAATAAAATAATGATGTAATTATGCCTGAATATCAAAATACAACAAAGAGAAAAATTGAAGAACATATCAAAATATATATTTTGTCATTAATTTACAATAATTCGTTAGCTATTTCTATCAATATTTTAGGCTCTGAAAATTATTTGGCTAACAATTTTAGTAGATGGTTCAAACTCAAAAGACGGAATAATCATATATTCTTCCTCTGATTCTTTTCCTCTCTTTGCCTTAATCCTAGACCTCAACTCATTTTCAGACATTAAAACACTTTTTTCATATTCCTCGTCATACTTTTACACTCAAATAAAACTCTCCAACTAAGTCATAAATATTTTTTTAAATTTAAACCACAAAAATATCATTGAAAAACAATATTTCTCTCCAGTTAATTTTAATAAAAATTCCAGAACACAATAATCTCAACTGCCGCATCATCTCCTCAGAATGATTTATGGCATCATATGAGAACTTAATTAGAGGAAACCCCCCATTACATACGAGAACTCATTCATTTGTTGAAACAATGCACGAGGAATCACAAATAGTACTGCAGTTTAATAAGTGAGTCTGCATTTTAATTATATTTCTCTCTTTCCTACTTACATACATATAAATTAAAACAATAAATACTTGTCATTTACATATTATGTTATAATAAGTTAGTAGCCTCTTTTCTAACAATTTTCTAGCAGCAGGTTGGTACGTGTCTGTCCATGAATTTGATTTTTGTTTTTTTCTTACCAATCAAAATTTACTCCACTTAGCCAATCCAAGTTAAGTAAGTGAGTATGTAAGTAGGTATAATATAAGAAACCCGTAAAATTGCTGGTAACTTTAGTTTCGGAAGATATATATTTTAAAACAAAATAATACACGCTGAAATACTGCTGTATGGATTTATTGAACGATACTATAGAGGATGATGGCATCCCAATTGATAAGATAATCATACCTGTATTTTATACGCTTATTGTCGTATTCGGGATATCGGGGAACATCCTCGTATTGCTGGTTGTACTGCGCAATGCCTACTACCGGCGGAGTAGTATTCATGTTTTTATAGGTCATCTGGCTGTGTCTGACCTGCTTTTTCTGCTCTTCTGTCTTCCCGTTCATACCATCATCTATGTTCATGATACATGGCCGTTTGGGGACGCCCTCTGCAGGATCGTACACTTTCTCCAGTTCTCTACAATGCAATCCAGTGCTTTGTTCGCGGTGACCATGGCGGTAGATCGATATTTCGCTATTTCACGCGCTGTACGGGCCCGTTTCGGAAGGAATCCGTCGGCGGCCCGCGTTTTTGCGGTCTTTGTCTGGGCTTTTACATTTATCACTAATGCTCCTTGGTTGTATATTTACAAGCTAGAAGTGTACAGTATAAATCCGCTTACCAATGCAACACTTAATCCACCATCTGCCATCTGTTCCTACTCCTTTCCCAGTCTTGTGACTAAACAGGCGATGTTTGTAGCTAGGTCATTTATTGGCTATGTCCTCCCAAGCATACTCATCGTCGTATTCAGCTGTCTCCTCCTTTATCGCTTGTGGATCTTCGAGCACCCGGTTTGCAATCAGGAGTTTGTGCGAACGAAGAAGCGGGTCACTGCCCTGGCCTTTGCCATTTCTTTCACATTCCTCGGATGCTGGCTTCCCTTCCATTGCTGTACGCTATTCGCCACTTTTGCTCCCATTGAGTTCCTGCAGGCTAATGTGTTAACCGTGATCTATTTTCGCATCGTGGCGCATGCGATTTCCTACGCGAATTCCTGCTTGAATCCAATCATCTACAATTTTCTTTCACAGAACTTCCGTCGAGGTTTTGTCAAATTACTATGTCAAGGAAGTTGTTTAAGTAATCAATTGCATGTGGATAACAGGCTGATTGAAATGCAGCGTCGACCTCCTGATACTAATTCGCGTATTACCTACAGACACTAAGGGAACATATTTTGTAAATGTGTTGTTGAAATACGCACGTTTGTGTTCATGTCGAAGAAACAAAAATTGTGTATATTCAAAGATTCTACAGATAAAATTATGGTTTAATCTCTTAATTTGAATTGAAAATATGCATATGTTTATTGAAAATTATACTATATTTGCAAAAAAAATACGGAAAAAAACAGAAATTTAAAATTCATATTTATTGCTTTGTAATAATATTTGTTGTTATGGTCTTTAAAAATATTTTAAAAACTATATATATGTGTAGCTTTGTTAAAATAACCAAAAAATGTTCATTTTTATTTTAAGTTTTATATGGATGCATTTTTATTTTTATCGGGAAACTTCAACAATTTAATTGATATACACGGATAAATTTATACTCTAAAAGAGAAATATGTACATAAAACTTAAAAGATAAACTCGACACAATAAAGATGCATACATCATTAAATATGTCGATATAAAAATGTTACAACACAAATGTACATTTGTATGTAACATTTAAAATGATAACACATCATTATTATTGTAAGCGTGTATAAATGTATATCTATATATTTATTCTCGGAATCTCTGTACTAACTGCTTCATTTTATGTAAAAATTTCATTTTAATCTTTATTTGAAATTGTCATACTACAATATACGTGTACTTGTGATTGTAAACATATACAATATATTCTTGTGATTTTAATTAACCTATATCATTCACACATGTCCAAAGACTTCTATGTATTGCGCTTCAATTTTTATAATTCTAAAATATTAGTGCTATTTGTCTTAGATAAGCATATTTATTGCTTGTATACCTATTTTAATATCCCCACGCACATTTAATAATATAATATAATTTATGTTGTATACAAGATGGACCCCTTACACTTCTATAACAATTAGATTTAAATGCTAATTTAAAAAGTTAATCTCATAGATAAAACTATATAAGCCTGTCTGTGTCTTATTTGAAATAATTAATTACCAAAATGCATACTGGTAGGGACAATTCTGGACATAATTGTGGAATTTATGATAAAAGCACCTAAATTGGCACTAAGCATCTTTGATATATTCTAATTGATTTCAGATATCTAGAGCCGATATAGGAATATAATTCACTAATTTCCAAACTAGGATCGAATCATTAACATGGACGGAATTTCACGCAATTAAGCAGAATGGGGACAATATTGATGTCTCCATTTTATCACATTTGCTATTATTTTCTGATATTTCTGTGGCTATGATTCGTCATTCAATGGATGTTATATAAAATGCTGTCCATAGAGTAATTAGTAGAAAGACATTTGTCTCTTGAAAATTTTTGATGACAAATAATTTGTATCATCAAAAAAATATAAAAAAACAAGGACTTAATATTTCTAGTTGTCCTTGATAAAACATATGGAGTATTCAACCATTATCATTATATTTCAATTAAATAAACTAGTTAAACTTTTTTTCGTTTAACTACCATATTGAGAAAAACTTGTAAAGGGTATATTAAAAGATTATGGATTCGATTTCATACTTAATTAAATTATTTAAATGTTAGAATACCATTTTATAATTATATATCTAATCACAATTTGCATTTTTCACAAAATTTAAAAATCAAAGAAAATTAATTTGTTAAATTTTGAAGCTATTTATGATTTATATTTTAATAGAAAATAAATTCATTTAAATTTAAATATAAACTAAGTATCAAATGTAGATTAACAGTTTTAAATAATATTATAAATCAATATAAATTATCCATGATTTTCAATGAATATATATATATAATCAAACTATAATATGCAGGTGTACACATCAATTTAAATTATTATCAAGTTAGCGAATTACACAAACTATTTTAAATACCACATACATACATAATATTAGTATCGTGATCTTTGACTATACCCATAATTGTAAATAAAAAATGGTTATGCGTTAAATCACCTTATTGGGTATATACATATATAAAAAGGGAAATTCATTACGACGTTTCAAGTGTCTTTAACAAGTAATATCTTTTTTATTAGACATACTAAGCAAAAATTGAAAATTATTTTTTCTCTATATAACCTAATTTTAGACAACTTTTAGATTTTATGCTACATACAGTATATGTAATATATCTTGTCAACCATTATTCATAGTCAAATTAATTGATAACTATTTTACTTTTGTATGTCTCGTGGAAATGAATGAAATTATCTTCAATTCCATCCTATGTATTGCTCATGATTACATATTACAATTGCAAGCTGCACAGATATTTTGGCATGATTTTATTCTCTAAATAAAACGGGTTTATTTTTATTTTTTTATAAATTAACACAATCGAATGTTTTTAGCTATTTTAAATATCGTTTTAATTTTTATTATTTAAAAATTTTATACATTATTTAAAAAAATGCTTATAAAAGAAAATATTAATAATTAATTTTATAACTCTACTATAAGGAGTTCTTCGCCTTCTATTTAACTTAAGTTTATTCTTTATTTTTGCCGCCAACATGTTTTCTTAACAAATAACATAGAAACGTAACTCTTCCTTACTCATTGATGCTGTTAGATATCTAAATTCAGAACAGATACCCGTTACATTATTTGATCAACCTCTCTTTACGATAGAAAAACCAATATAGTGGAACTGGCCGGAAACATACGATGAATCAAATTTTGTTATTATGCTTGGTGGTTTGCATATTGAAATGGCAGCCTTAAAAACTATGAAAGATCTGTTCATAGTAGTGGATGGACCAGTGCTAAAATTGCCACATCTGGAATTGCAGAATCATTTTTGAAATGCTCATCAGGTGACATACTTTATTATAAATTGATTATATTATTATATTGATTAAATAGATTATAATATGAATAATACAGCTTGGAAGTTATTGATTCATTTATGACTGATGCACAGAAATATGTCAGATAGGTACATAGTTTCAATTTTATTTTCTTGACATGCGGTTTGAACTCTAGATCCTGATATATGTACGTTCCCTTTGAGGGTCCAATTTCGTGTTATGTAACTGTTTTAAAAGCATTAGCACCATTGGTTTCTTGTTTTTAATCACACTCATTATTCTCTGTGACTGCCCATTAATATTTGTAACATATTCATCATGTTGCTAAAAATATCAAACAAGGCAACTTTGTTGTTCATAAGACAAACGATTCTTTCTCAGCAATAGCCATTGACCATGAAATGAGAAAAACAATACAATTGTAAAATGAGATGCTGGAGCAGTGGATCTACTATAAAATCCATGAGCTCTTACTACTTTTTTTTATTCATGTCCCGCATCCGTGCTTCACAGAAGTTCAATAGCCCGCCAAACGAAATTAATCACTTCCTTCGGTTTGTTGCTGAGGTCGGCTCTATTTTCAATTTTTAAAGCCCTTCGAAGTCGACGAACTCTCTGTTCTCTGCATTCTTCAATCATGTGTACTATTCTCTCTTCTTCCGTCTTGCACCATCTGGATCTGCCCTCTTGCTGTGTTTCTCCGAGTAATGTCTGCCTGTAGCTCCCCCAACCAGTAGCACTGTCCACTCCTTAGATGGGCTAGCAGGCATCGGTCTTTCCTTTTCCATTTGGTTGTGTCTTTCAAGTCTGCTTGTTTTTTCCCATAATGGCATATCTAATTGTGTTTTGTTAAGTTCCTCGGACCCCTTGTCGTTTATGGTTTTCTTGATCTTGGCTTTAACAGAGTACAAGGGGATCATGGCTTCCTCTTGGTTGATTTTCTTGAGGGTCTCACCTGTATCCTTGTCTACAGTTTTATTTCTATCAACTCCACAGTGCGCCGCCATAAACTGTATGCTGATGTCCATTCTTTCTGACAGATTCTTAAGGCTCTCCCATACATCCCTTTGGATGGTCCTTTCCTGTTTCAGAGTGCCTTTCTCTAGAGTCCTTATCGTGGACTGTGAGTCTGTGCAGACAATCAGACTCTGTATGTTGTTTCTCTTGATCACGTCAGATTTTTCCAGTGCGTTGAGTTCGGCCTTCGTGGCTGCCAATTTTGCAGAGAATAAGGAGGCTAATATTCCGGCTGATGCAAATGGCTTGATACAGGGCATTTTGTTGTCTTTGATGTAAATGCTGTCCGCTCCTGCTCCCATTGTCTTTTGTACAGACCTGTCTGACCATATTTCAAGATCTTTTCTATCTCTTTGATTGAGGGTGGCTATGGTGATATCTCTTCTTCTGTCAGCATTTTCTGTTGTGTTCCCTCTCTTCAATTTTTTCTAGCATGTCAAGGAAGAAAGTTATTTTCCTCTGATGGCTGTCATCCCTCCATGGAGGGAACCTACAGTGTCTGGATTTCCTCTCTCGGGTACCTGTCAATGCCTGGCTGTATTCTACTCATGATTTATTTTGCTGTCTCTCTCCATTTTGTTGTTCTTTGCAGTATTCTATTTGGCATTGCTGCAGTTGCTAGTTCCTTCAGCGGGTCTTCTGTGGCATGCGCTTTATTCTTTCTAGTCTCTTTGCTACCATTGGCTGCATTGTACCTATATTGAAAGGGAATTAGGCCAGCTTCAAGGAGCAGAGTTTCTGTGTTAGTGGCACTTACACAACCAGTTATTATCCTTACTGCCCGGTTCTGTATTCGTTCTAGTTTGGTTATGTTTGTCATGGATGTGATAGTTCCCTAGACGTCTGCTCCGTACTCCAGGCAGCTCTTTATGACCATATATAGTCTTCTCAAGCAGTTTGCGTTGCAGCCCTATGATGTTCCCGCAAGCTTCCTAAGTTGCATGCACCTTCTGTTTGCCTCTTTTTTCCCTTTCTCTATGGGCTTGGTGAAAGTTAGCGATTTGTCGAGAACTATGCCTGGGAATTTGACTTCCTCTTTGTATTCCATGTTGGTTCCTCCTATCTGCAGGGCTAGTCTCTTGTTAGAGTCCCTACTCCAGTTGGAAAAGAGGATAGCTTTACATTTTGCTGGCGCCAGCGTCATGTTATGGCTTGTACACCTCTTCAGGATAACCTCTATAGCTTTCTGGATAAACCCAGCTGCTTTCGTTGTGTCACTGTTGGAGCTCCATCCGCGAATAGCCCATACTTGATTTCTTCAATCTTATCCAGTTCAGTTCTTTTGCCAGGTCATTGATGCAGCATAAAAACAGTACAGGTTCGGTGACTGATCCTTGTGGGACCCTTGCTGAGTAGTCTTTTTCTATACTGGGTTTTTCCAACCTTGCACACCGCTTTTCTATGGCTTAGGAAGGCATGGAGCCATGCGCACATTTTTTGGGGTACTTCCATCTTTCTGAGCGAGCTTTGGATTTTTAGGTGGTCTACTTTATCAAAGGTTCTAGCAAAATCGAAAAGCATAATCACCGTGCGTTTGTGCGGATTTTTGGTTTGAAAACCATTTATGACATCGTTTACTAGTATTGCGATCTAGCTGGGGTGCACCTGGCTTTACGGAAGCCTGACTGGTTGTTGGTGATTTTCTTGTTGGCTTCTATAAGTCGTACATTAGTCTGGCTTTAATCAATCTCTCCATGAGCTTGGCTGTGCATGATGTAAGTGTGACTGGCCTGTATGAGTCTATTTTACTCGCGTCTTTTCCGGGTTTGGGTATGGGTACTGCAACCCCCATTTTCCATTCCCGTGGTACATTAGCCTCGTTCCAGCTAAGGTTGAAGATTTGGAGAAGATTGTCTTTGGCCTTTGAAAAGAGGTGTAGTAGGAATTCGTTGTAAATTCCGTCTCTTCCGGCTGCTCTATTTCTTTCAAGTTTTCCTATAGCAGAATCAAATTCAAGCATCGAGAAGTTCTTGTTTTTTGCTTTATCTGCTTTTTCTTTTCTGTATTTGCTGTTCTTGATAATATTCTTTCGCTCTTCGACTCTATCGACGCGGTCTCTGCCACAGTGAACCTTTTTTGCCACCTTG
The DNA here is from genome assembly GCA_036023295.1 of Invenusta paracnida. NCBI lineage: Eukaryota > Metazoa > Platyhelminthes > Proseriata > Coelogynoporidae > Invenusta > Invenusta paracnida. Next base: position 10,260 of record JAYRBW010137112.1, read on the forward strand.
GCGTACATCTTGTTGTACTCTTCCACTTTGTAGTGGTCGCTGATGATGATGATCTTGCCTTCTTTGATGATGGCTACATTGACTCTCTCTACTATTTTCCCCCTGTTGATCCCTTTCAACCGTTAGCTTTTCTTCTCTGGATAATAGCTGGACCAAAAGTGGCGAGAGTAATCAGTGAATTTGAAATAATTTCTTTTGAAATTAGTAAAGTGTCTACTCTGTGCTTCCATGAAAGTCCTACTTGAACAGCTAGTTATTACCTTAATGTACCTTAAGTAAATATCTATTAGGTACCAAATAATACATGTACATATGATAAAGCCACATTATAAACTACAAATATACAATTGAAAATATTACGTATATACATTTTCTATCTCTACAAAACAAATTGAATGATATCAGAAATAATAGATAGTTGCCCATCCACAACTATTACGTCATAAAAATATATTATAAACAATATAATTAATTTTGTCCAGTCATGTTCAAACGAAGCATTGAGCATTATTTTAGGTAAATGAATTATATATGATTATATAATGAATTATATATGAATGAAATATATAAAGAAGATTGTCTAAGTAATTTATATAAATTATCCAAACTATTTTAAATGGTCTTACTGGTCAATTAGTTATAGTTTTCGTCTCACAGTAATAGTTAAAATTACATTATTGTACTGTAAATGTTAGATAATTTTAAATAGAAATGTAGATATAATAGTATAGTTAGTATATTACAGTATATAACAAATTTAATTTGTGTAATAATATGCGTCAATGCAAAATTAAACTAGCGTCGATAAGAGATATCGAATTTAAACGACAAGCTAGAACTCAATTATGGGTGCTATTATACACACATATTGAAATTAAACGTACAGATTGAGCGTACAGAAACTTACAAAACAATAGCAAACTAATATGTCAGCTAAATGAATCCCAGAACCACTTTTAATAAATACATGTACGCATACATCTTACACTATATACATACATAAAACAATCTGTAAAAACACAGGTTATTATTTGACAGTTCTGTTCTCGAACAGAAGGGAAAACAATTAACACACAAATAACAAATAATTCCAAAATTTCAAAGAAAATTTCGCATATAGCGATATTGACTTCGGAATGCAAACTGATCTTTTTTGTGTTATAGGGTGTTTGAAAAAGACATGCTAAGGTGTTATTAGGGAATTACTTCACATTGGCGCGCGCACTTCTATTCATGAAACCTAGCACAAGTTATGTACCAAGCAACCACCTAATATTTTTCACTTTACAACACATTAATTTGAGTATCTAGATTAAAAATATATTAACAGACATCATGGGCGTTTTTTGTAACAGGAGCGCGCTCTCCCCTTGTTAGATCAGTAAACAAGTTTTAGGCCTTTCATACTATCATTCCAGAACTGCCCTTTCTACATATTATATATTAATTATAATACATAAATAACAATTAATTTATTAATTATAATTGAAAAGTATTATTTTATTTGTATTGTGCATCAACTACACTGCAAGTAATCTAGATTGCAATTATTTTACGAAATATTTAATCTAGTAACATTTTATTACCTGACATAAAACAATTATTTTTAGTTGATACCCGATGCCGTTAATAAACCAACTTCTGCAGCATAGTGAGCTGTTAGATATAATGTATAGTGTATATAGTTACTGAACAGGTTTACATGCAACAAGCTCGATATTACTTGGCAGTTGGTGAAATTTTTAATATGCCTACTCCAAGCAAGAAATGATCTACGATGTATAATATTTAATTTGTGGGACATAGGTAAGTTCAATAACGTATTACTTTAAATTAAGTGAAATGTGATCAAATATCAAAGGCATGTATAGTATTAGAAATGGACTTAAAAACGCACAGTTTGTTTCGACGTTTGTGTGGATGAGTTATTAAATAGTGATAAATATTTTTAAAACTGAAAAAATCTAAAAGCTTTATTATTAAAAATATTTTTTTTTAATATTAAATTCCGTGATTTAGTGTTTGATAGTTTTGCATTTCACGTTTTACTATTAGCTAAATTAAATGATAAAGAAATGTTGAAAGTTTTATTTTGAAATGTTATTGATTGTAAACTGAAATTATATTTAGATCTTTATTTAAATATTTATTTCTTCCCCCCCTTTAAATAGGTAATTATTCATTTAAAAAAACTCATTCTAACTTTATGTCAATTGTTCATCATAAAAGACATGATTGAATTACTACACGACCGACCTTATTTTACAATTGCTTCCATCGCATACTTAATTATTATTTTATAACAATAACTATTCTATTTAGAGACAATAATGCTGTCATTCTTTGATTACAACTTGAAACTACTGAATGTTTGTATCACAAGGTCAAATCCAATGATATTTTACATAAAATTTTCAAATGGACGTACTTCATTGCTGTGGAGTGTTCCATTACACTGCATTACAACAGATCTAATTTTAATCCTAAAACGGAACAACAATATTTTAAATAACATTTAATTTTCACTACATTTGTATACAGTATGTTCCATAATTCACAACGACTTGTTAAAAAAGTATAATATACAGAACAATGTTATCAATGTTATACATCAAAAGGATCCACTATATTAATCTGGATGGATAATAACCCTTTAATTAACTCTTGATTTAAAATTGTGAAGGGAATCCCATGCATTCCCCTTCACATTTCTGGAAACGCCCAAGAATAAAAATTACATTTTTAAAGTCAAGCTCCTGTAAATTTTCTATAAATGTGCGGTATACGGGATAGAAAAAATATAAATATATATTTGTAAATTCTCCCTATGAAAATTATTAAATATTTAAATGTAATTTTCTTGTTTGTTATAACAGTAAAATTTTATAGAAAAACAAAATTTGATGTCATCTTTCTTAAATGTTTCGTTAGTGATATTTTAGTAAATTTATTTATTTCAGATTTCCAAGAAGGTGACTTTGATTTTGTTTTAAAGGCTTCAGAAAGTTTTTTGATTGCGTCTAGTTATTGTAACAGATAAGTATTACGCGTTAAAGCCTGTAAATATTTTTTAAACTGTCATATTACCTACCTTATATGTGTAATAATTAACAGTAAAGTATTTAAGATATCTATAAACTTAATTAAATAACAATAAATAGAATTATAATTAGCTATACTTAGATATTAATATATATATATGTATAATAATTAACATATATTAAAAGTTAAAATTTTATTATTATTACTATCAATTCAATGGATTTATAACAATACTACATTCAAATATACATAGATTGAATTATACTACAAAATATCAAATTTTGACTAAAAGTGTTTATTTTTTTAATTATGATATATCAATTGCTTTTTTGATCGAAATAAAGTTTTAAATTGTAATATATATATTAATTGTTATAGATATCTAGATATTTAAGTATAGCTCATTCTATTTATTATTATTTAAATAATTATATATAATAGATATATTAAATATAGTTATCTTTTAACTACTATAAACATTAAAGGTAATATGATATTTAAAATATATATTGACATGTTTTTAAACGTGTTTTTACTTGTTTGTTACAACAATTTGATACAATAAAAAAATTGCTAAATGCTTTAAAACAAAATCGACGTAACCCAAATCTACTAAAATATCACTAACGAAACATTAAAAAAATATGACATCAAATTTTGTTTTAATATTTCAATTTTATTTTTCGGTTAAAATTTACTGTTATAACAAATAAGTAAATGACGTACCTACCTATGAATATGTCCTAATGTTTAAAGACAGATAAAATTTACAAATATTATCAAAGAATCTATCATGTATACCGTACATGTATCGCAAATTTACAGGAGCTTGACTTTACTAACTTAATTACTATTCTGGGGCGTATCCAGAAATGTAATAGGGCATGCATAGAATTTTCTTCAGAATTTTAAATCATGAGCTAATTAAAGTATCATTGTCCATCCAGATTAGTAATATATTACTAAATTAGTGAAGAGTAAATGTTAATTGAAATATTTTTGTTTAGTTTTATGATTAAAATTATCTGTTGCAAAGCAGTGTACTAGAACACTCCACAACAATAAAGTACGTCCATTTGAAAAATTTCAGATCGACTGTCATGTAACTGCATCTTAAAATAGCAACTAAATTGAAATTGTTTTAAAGTTGAATACATGTTATTTGTACTCTTTTATATACAGAATATATACGACATAATATATTTATTGAATAAATTTCCATATAGAATGCAAAGCTAGCATTCTAAACATATATTTTTTACCAATTTAAATTAATCTCTACACATACACTAGTACAAAATAGAATTAACCCAAATCAAATAAATTAATCCATACTACATACTATATCAATTAAATTTAATACTGTCAGTCTGTAAAAGCACAGGTTAACATTTAACAATATAAATATATACTGTATATATTTTACAAATATATTTGCTTTCGTTTTGATTTTTGATGGACTGATAATCCGGTTTGCTCTTGTTCTTGTAATATAAATATGGGTTAATTGGATACACATTGCTGGTATATTAAATATTTAAATCAGGTATGTTGCCATAGTTTTAAACTAATCAATTGATAATAATCTCAATGCTGCAGCACAAATCAGTTTGTTAAATACAGGAGTATGTACCGGGGTTCGAACTTGCCCCCTTCGGGTTTGAAGGAAGGAGTCCAACCCATTTGGCTACCACTCTCCTCAAGCAAACTGATTCGCGCTGCAGTATTTAGATGATTATCCATTGATTAGTTTAAGCCTAAGGTTATTAATCAATTAAGATTTATATGTATAAATCCTTGTAATTCATTCTACATTTTAATTCATAATGGAGTAAGCCATCCATATGTATAATTTATAAAGACTGTAATTTGAAGAAGAATATTTTAGATTTTAATATTAATTTTCTATCAAGCGATATTTAAAAAATGTTTCACATTGATAAAACAGAATATATTAAGACAACATTACAGAAAAATTAACAAATCTTTCTATTTGTAATTAAAATTAAAATCTTACGATAAATATAATTAAAAGATTTAAACTATTGGGGAAATAACACAGTAGATCAATCGAGCATAGCTAATTCTAGACCGGTTTCGACCTGGTTGGGTCCCTGGT
>JAYRBW010137123.1:0-15420 GCA_036023295.1 Invenusta paracnida
TAGATCCTGAATAGAGTGCGTTCAAAGTATCTCGTCGCTTCAATGATTGTCTTAAAGCACGAACGATTAATGTGTTGAATACAACTAAAATAATACATGGAATAATACAACGAACAGATAAATCAAACCTGATCCATATTTTGAATGCCTCGATATTAAAAATCATGGTACAGAATAACGTATTGGAACGTTTAAGATTTTTGTAAGTATTATATTCGAAAGATTTTTTAGGAACACAACAATCATAATTATGCCAATCAAAATGATTGTGCAACGCATAGTGCAAATTATCCTACCCTTTAGAGAGTACGCAGCCAAAATGTAACGTTGAACTGTCAGAAGACATAGTAACCAAACAGAGATTTCGGCTAAGTAATACTGGAAGAAGACATATGTATATTCGACAAAGGGCCAAATGCTTCTAATTTAATTAAATAAGAATAACATTAAATTCTAAGTAGATAATGTTGAGACATTGGATGCAAACACTATCTATATAGACTAGATGAAATACTTTTCAAATTAATGTTTAAAATTCATGCATACATGTATTCGTACTTTATTTAATTGTTCTTTCGTTATATATGATTATATTTATATACATAGAAATTGTTATTAGTTTATTTAAAAAGTGACCAGCATAATTGACTAATATCAAATCTATTATCCAAAGCTCTTTTATCAATTACTCTATGATCCAAAGTATGAAGTCATCTATTGTAATCAAATTAATTATAAAAAATACAATAATAAATAATCTATCCAAACTATTGTTAATAAAAGTGTTTCTTGCCATCACACATTATGCTAAGTGCCCTTATGATATTATGCAAGAGTTAATATCACTGAAATAGCTTGTGAATATGCAAAATTGAAGTATTCAAATATTTATCCATCATAAATTTAATGTCGCGCCCATATAAATACCCATTACAGAGTATAAATAAGACTCCAATATATTTGTGAGAAAATCTTAACAAATTTCGCACTGTAAAACGTAAACTCTGTTAAACATTCTTTTAACAAATGGTTCGCTCTAATTTCGGATAAAATATGAAGGGTCAAAAACATGTATTATTAATCAGTTTATGTAATTATCCAATTGCTATTCAACAACAGTTAATCAATTTTACAGTTACATAACAAAAAATAATTATCAATATAATGGATTCACAATCTGGGGCATTCAAAGTTAACGTTGACCCTCCTTTTAAAGGAATTTTTAATAGAATTCACGATATATACCTATTTATAAAAAGTAAAAAGTATTTAAATTATGTGTTTTATGTGAATAAATGTTATACTTTTATATTCATTACCAGGTTCTTCGCTTCTATAAAAATGGGTATACTATAGCCAAAATAATTTCAAACCTACGTCATACGTATTGATCAATGTTATATGAACTTAATAATCAGCATTATGACATAATTATTAGCCTTCTTTATATTCATTTCATTAATGCGGCTGTCTGAACTGTGCTTAAACATGACATTAAATAACAGTGCTAAATTTTGTTTTTATCGACGTCTTCTTACGCGAGATGGACCTGCAAGACTTTGGCTCGTTTGTATACACGTATTCTACGAGATTGATGTGTTTATATATGCAAAATTCATCTGTTACTTCCTAAATTCTATCCGGAAGATACATCGATTTTCAATAATGATCACGTGATTCCCGTTCTCCTTAGTCCGAATTGCAGCTCTGCGGGCGAAGGAGTGCGAGGTCACGTGATCGTACACGACAAAGTTATTGCTCGCTACCAGCTAGCAGCTGTTCTCATGCAGATTTGTCCTCTAGTAGCCCAACCGTTCCATCTTCCTTCGAGTACTTTTTCAAGTCCAGGCGTTACCTGAAGACGGAGACCCGGGAATATTGTTTCAAGCGGTGATCTTCGCCTCGACCATGTTCTGCTACAACGTTTACAATTGGTGAGCATACAACCAATAGGCGACTTGGAAATTCTCAGACGGAGATATATAGAAAAACCATATTTATATACACAGATTCGTTATTATCAATTGAAGGTAAACTCCTTTCTAGCTGCGCTATTTCAGCTATCCAGTTACAAGTGTACAGTTTCTTTTTGAAATAGGTAATTGCCGTAAATTAATAACATTTAAATAGTTGTACATATTGAATTATATGATAATACTGCTTAATTTTCTCATGCTAGTCTTGTGTCATCCAAAATTAAAAGACGTATTGATTATATAAAGAAAACATGCATTGAAAACTTGCCCTTCCGTCAAATCATCAACACTTTTGTATAAAGTTACTCATTAATATTCATGTGAAGAAATGAAATTTCCTCGTGACTATTGTCATGAAATGCACTTCTAATTGCACTATATTGTTTACAACATTCACGACATACAGCTTCTGCTTTCTCATGTTTATGAGATTACCATATTTTCTCATACGTTAAATTATAAGTTCACAAGTTTTCCAAGTGTAGATTCATCTTTTTTTTATTACAAATTATGTAATTATCATTGAATTATCTTTATAGCAAGCGAAACATTTGTTCTAATACAGTTCTTTATAATCTGAATTGTGCAGTTTATATGTTTTTATATGTTAGGCTTCGTTTGAAGATCTGTTTACGATTTAAAATTTGTTTTTTTCAATCAATATAATAAGTTTTAATCTGAAAAATGTAAATAAATGTTTACTTAGAATTGTTTCATATTTGATGTAAATATTTTTGTGTTGGAGGAACTCCTTGAGTTAGGACCGTTTTTGCAGTTCACCCTTTCTTTTTTGTCTGGTTTATTCTTCTTTTCCTTAAATGAGAACAAACATAATTATATATTATTTGCACATGTAGAGTTGAACTTCCAAATATATTTTGTTTAAAAAAATGTGATTTAATGCGTTTAATTAAAAATGTGTTGACTTATTAGAAATATAATTTTTTACACTATTATTCAAAACAAATATTTATGAGAAAAGCTCCATGTTTATCATGTAATATACAAAATAATATATATTGTATGTGCGACACAAGTGTTATGACTGTAAAATTAATAACACAGTGTTTCTCATTACAAAATAATAACATTGGAAAAAACATTGGTTTTTGATATAATGAAAGATGCAAAAGAAAGTCGTAATAGAAACTAGCTAAACAATAATTCACACACATGTATGTTCAGTCAAAACAATCTATAACCTACTACTACTAGGTACTCTCGTGAAATATGCTAAGTAAAATGAGTAATGAAGACCCCAAACTTTGCTAAAGACGAGCAAATAGTTGGACGGACAAAAGAATAACTTGGTAAAGGCGATTTCTCCATATATTAAAGGGGGAGGGGTTTCGGGACATTTCAAAACCTTGATATAGGCGAATTCTACTGTATCTATGAGTGTAATCATCTCTAAATTTAATAATGTAGTCAATAATATCAGTCAATATATTGATTTTTAACTAAATTGAAATTAGGCAAACTGCACAACAGACGAAATCAAGTATTAAAATTTTGACTTCTTTCTATGATCTGAAAAAATATGTTTTAGTAATTTATTTGTGCAGATAGGAAAGTTTGGTTTCAAAATATAATTTATACTTTTATGTTTTCATCGGGTAACGTTTAGAAAAATATAGTCCAGAAAGCTGTTTTAGTGGTCATAAAAAATATGTGCAATCTTTTTAAAGAAAGTATACGTCGAAAATTGCGGGCATAATTATACATGTTGCTAAGTTTTATTAAAATAATATAACAAAAAAATTAAATATTGATTTATTCTCTTAATTAGATTACGAATAGAATGATACTAATCATTCAAATAATTATGTATTTCGCACTAATTTGATATATAACCTGCAAACTAATGTGAATGTTATTTTGTAGTTAAAAGCGTTATTAAAGCATTATATAATACAAGTGAAATGATGTAAACAGTTATCTTTTTCAAATTCCACATTTGTAAAAAGAATGATAAACATGAACCTCTTTCTAAAATGCTAAATTTTGATTGAATATTATTGATTGCTGATCGGCAATTTTCGTGACAATTCTATTTGTAGCATATAATTAAATATTTCAACCGTTTCTTGTCATTAAATTTCTTAATCGAAAGGGAGGTAATATTTGAAAACACAACAATACACTAACACCTATGCACACACTTGCCTGAACGCAGTATATATCCTGTGAAGGCAAATATTGCTTCTAAATTTTAAAAATAATTTGGTCCTCATTTTCGAGTGCCAAGAACGCTATTTATAGCAAATATGCTTTAAATCGTCTCCAGTACATAGCATATCGTCAGTGCAACAGCAAAATGAGCTATGTGTAATTTTCGGAAAATTAAACAAAACACGCCAAGTTGATTTGAATCCATCTATCTAAGATCCTCAAAAAGTATTATTTAAAAATAGTATAATTACCAAGTTAGAGTCTTTGAAGTAAAACGTTAATTAATCGGTTATTTCCGCTACAGTAAAATGAGCTATGTGCTTAAAGTCAGGTTATATTGTTAAGCATAATAGTATAATGCAAGGGAAACTAATTACGTCATAATAGGAAATAATAGCATTGCAGTATTAACCAACTATTGTATATTGATAACCGCAGCAACAAAAATGCGTTGACAAATATTTTGCAGCAATGTGTCATAACATTTTTCTGACAATAACAGGTCTATTTGCGGTAGAAACATTTTAGAGTTGGCATTAACCAAGAATCAAATTTCAGATCATGACAAATCTCTACAAGACATTTTACCGATCCTGATTGAGTTAAACACCTCTAGCATTTCGATCTCTGAAATAATGACATCTAACTTCTTGGATGAGTTGCCAGAACCCCATAAGCTCATTCCTCCGGCCAACCCTCCTCAGCAGCTCGATCCTCCGGCCAACCATCCTCAGCAGCTCACTCATTCGGACAACCCTCCTCAGAAGCTCATTTCTCCGGCCAACCTTCCTAAGCAGCTCGCTCCTCAGACCTACCATCCTCAGCAACTCACTCCTCCGGCCAACCATCTTCAGCAACTCACTCCTCCGGCCAACCTTCCTAAGCAGTTTGCTCCTCAGACAAACCATCCTCAGCAGCTCACTCCTCCGGCCAACCATCTTCAGCAGCTCACTCCTCCGGCCAACCATCCTCAGCTCCGGCCAACCTTCCTAAGCAGCTCGCTCCTCATACCAACCATCCTCAGCAGCTCACTCCTCCTGTCAATCATCCTCAGCAGCTCACTTCTTCTGCCAATCATCCTCAGCAGACTCATTCGGACAACCCTCCTCAGCAGCTCACTCCTCCTGCCAACCCTCCTCAGCAGCTCACTCCTTCTGCCAACCCTCCTCAGCAGCTCACTCCTCCGGCCAACCCTCCTCAGCAGCTCACTTCTCCTGCCAATCCTCCTCAGCAGCTCACTTCTCCTGCCAACCCTCCTCAGCAGCTCACTCATAGGGACAACACTCCTCAGCAGCTCACTCCTCTGGCCAACCCTCCTCAGCAGCTCGCTCCTCAGACCAATTATCCTCAGCAGCTCACTCTTCCGGCCAATCATCCTCAGCAGCTCACTCATTCGGCCAATCATCCTCAGCAGCTCACTCATTCGGCCAATCATCCTCAGCAGCTCACTCCTCCGGCCAATCATCCTCAGCAGCTCACTCATTCGGCAAATCATCCTCAGCAGCTCACTCATTCGGCCAACCATTCTCAGCAGCTCACTCATTCGGCCAACCGTCCTCAGCAGCTCGCTCCTCAGACCAACCGTCCTCAGCAGATCGCTCCTCAGACCAACCGTCCTCAGAAGCTCACTTCTCCGGCCAACCTTCCTCAGCAGCTCGCTACTTCGGCCAATCCTCCTCAGCAGCTCGCTCCTCCGGCCAACCCTCCAAACAGCTCGCTCCACAGGCCAAAACTCCTTAACAGCACACTCCTTAGGCCAACATGTTATTACATCATCATTGTTTATTAATCATTATGATTGTTTTGCAATATTATATTTTTTGTTGGCCTGTACCCGCCATGTAATTTTAATCGCATATTAGTACTTATTTAAAGTGTACAATACATATTTTTGCATATTATATTATAGTTACCATAACGTCTTTGTAGTCAATGTATACCTATGTAATTCAGATAATATTTTCATATCCTACAATGAAACAGTAAAGCCTTATTAAAACATTGCATTTATTTTTACTTATTATTCTAAATATTCTATATATAATTAGCATACTATTACTTATAATTATAGTAATCTACAACACTTAAAAATACTAAATAAAACGGAAACAAGTAATAATATAACGAAATCAGCCGCAGTAGTACATTCTTGTCATACATCTAGTTCTAGCGTGACCCCATTAAATAGTGCAGAGTTATAATGTTTGATTCGGTTGCAGCTGGTACTTTCCTTGGAAGTCACGACTTATTCGTTAATGTGCTTGCACCATTGCAGCACTCAACGAAACTCGCTTGCACGTATTTAGTCCATTTTCAGATCGATGACCCTTGAATTTAAGTATAACTTTGTCGTCAATGCCTTCATGTATATGACTATGATTCAGTATTATGAGAGATAACATACATACATATACATGTATATACAGATCTGCTGTCCTAGCGCCATTTATTTGTTTATCCCTCTGTAAAATGGTATAAAAAACCATAAAATAAATACTAAATATAAGTAATTTGTAGATAATGATATCCTCTTTCCAATGGTATAAGCCATGTTTCAAAATATGTTATAGTTTACTTTTTCAATAAAATGAGTTTTACGCAAGTAACTTTATTAAGCGTTTGGGAATATTAATCAACCTGATCTTTTTGGAATATGTAGTAAAAGTATTTGAATGTTGAGAGATTATGGTGAATTAGATTAATATTTGTATTTACTAGTCAAAAAAAGCATTATGAATAATATATATATTTTTTAAATGTATTTGTTTCCTATTTTAAGAGCAAAAAAATCGGGTAAAGGAATAATGTACTTCTTTGTAGATGCTCAAGCTTCAAAACGCCAAATTCAGAGTTTCAAAAATCAGGGTTAAGGGGTTCCCATTAATATTTTTAAATAACAATTCCATTATAGGTCAAATTTTGCAATTACATGTCAAATAGATTTTGAAAATATTGATTTGTTGCGACACCAGAGGCCTCAAACCCCAATTTTAGATTTTTAAAACCATCCTATAGCTTGGCCCGAAAATCGAATTTCAAAAATCCCGTTACATCATTCGATTCCCCAACAAAATCTTACTCAGAATCCTGAATTTGAAAAAAAGAGTTTAATTTAAGAGCATGAGGCACATTCAATTTTTTTGATATGTTTAATTCCAAATTAGGACCTTAGTTAAGCCCTCAGTAGGGTTAAGAGATTCGCTTCTATATTATATAATGACATTAATATCAAAGGATAAAATTTTGGGTTTAGAACAAGAATATCCGGTTAGATTTTTTAAAACATCTCTTAGTTTAGTCACTCCAGGGCTGTAAAGATTTATTATCGACTTTTAGGGTCACGCTATATAGCTTGGCTCCAAAGTTAAATCTCAAAAATCTTGTTACACTATTCAATTCCCATTTAAAAACTAATTGTGATGGTTGTGGTAGCAAATATTTCGGTTCAAAGAGCTAATTGTGCCAATATACAGTTTGCCACTTATGGTTTTGTTCTTACTGCAACGAGCAGAGTGCAGATTTATTTTATAAATGTACCTTTTTTACCTAAAAATATTTCATAGCTTTATATATTTTTATAGGTTTTCCAATTTAAATTTGAATGATTGGGCAGGCAAATCTGAAATGGGTCATTCAAATCTGAGAAATTTAAATCAGCGTGTTTAAAATTAAGATTTAGGTACTTCAAACTCGGCATTGGTAATTCAAGCTCTTAAACATACAATTAGTATGCTACAAATATTAATTCGGGAAATTCCAATTCGTTTAATCTCATTCAAATTGGACATAGTTAATTCAATTTAGTTAAATTCGCCACTGGGTAGTGGGCCTGTAGCACTTGTAAAAATCAGAGACTTGAAGAGTAGGGAGGGCGCCTTGTCTGTCATTGTAATGTTAAACATGTGAATGGATCGCTCCCTCATCTTGATGCAACTTAATATATAAAATACCCAGTCAGATAAACGTTTTTTAAGAGGGACGAAAGCGTTTCTCAGACCAGTCCTGCAAAAAACACTTTAACGGTTTTTCTAAAAAAAACCTTCATGTAAAAGACCCTTTTATGTTTTTTATTACAAACCCTCAATGTATGTTAAAACGTTTGAAATGTTCAATTATTCAATATAATTGATTTAAAATGCAGTTTGTAATTTCATTTTAATTTAAAATTCATATATTTTATAATATCAGTGCATATCAATTTTAATGTATATACGAAGTATATATATATGAGGGTACTCTGTATAACTTACGGATTTTTTGCTGTGTCCTTACATAAAATCAATCGGGGTACCACCTCAGGCTAGACGTGACGAACGTTTGACATCAACTCATTTTCCTGATAAAAATACACACATACAAACTGCATATTATGCCGAGTTTAAACTATAAATCTTTTGCATTAGTAAAATATGGTAAATTACTTTGTTTTAGGTAGGTATATAAGTCTCTTAACATTATAGTAGAAACACCTACTTATGTCTATGGTTGTGTGGCGTATACTTTAAATCCTGTGTCAATACATTGTACAGTATTTTAGTTTCAATAGTAAAGGTATCATATAATAAGGTATTCGTAGTAAACAGTTGTAACGTTATACAACTATTACTACTAGTAAGTATTACTACTACTATTACTATCAACTACCACTACTAATTAGATATAATGTATTCTTATAATTTGTGAAGTGAGCTCATAGCGCAACACAGAATGCCAATGTTAGCGCCAGAGTAAATTATTATTGATATTACAAAAACGGCTACTCGAAAGGCGGTGAGAAACAATAGCCGGATTTCTGTGAGCCATGCTCGGACATTCAAGTGAAGCATGGCACTTTGTTAGACCAATGTTACGCCACTGTCTATCTCAGAACAGATAAAGTGGTAAATAATTTATTTTCCTGTTTAAACGTCTTCCGTTCTTTCTCTGTATTTTATCTATACTAGAAATCAAGTCTGACAATTGTACTGTTGCAGCTCTCCTTCCCTTTTCGGTCGCCATTCAATCCTTCTCATTTATAAATTAAACACTTATCCAATAATGTGATCCGTCTAATCTAGCCTTTAAATCATTTAAAATAACTCACTACAACTCGCTTACAGGTCGTGTTCCTCTTTCTTCTCAGGGTAGTATTATTTACAAATTTACTTGTTCTAAGAATACCTTAGCAAACTAACATTGGTCTAACTAAGCGCCATATCTTCACTTCAATTTCTTAGCATGGCTCACAGTCGAGATATTCGGTTTTTTCTTCTCATCGTCTTTCGTGTAGCTGGTTTTGTAATATCAATAACTTTTCTATTCAATAACACAACTAATAAATGTATTGATCTTTCCATAAACTAATTATTGTATAATAAATGTAACCAACCCGTTCTTAATAATTATCTTGTGCAATCAAGCCAATACTATTTTCTGGACATTTTCTATACTCTATCTCTCTATTTCGTGCCAGCTTTACTGTATTTTGCTCGATCTGTATTCTCTTATATATGTTAATTATTTAATTATTTATCTAATTAAAACTCAGTTTTTAAATCTATTTAAAACTTATTTTTAGTGTTAATTTAATAAATATGCCTATTCCTGATAATGTCCAATATCGGTCGAAAGTAGTTTAATATATTTTATGATGAACGTACTACTTTCTCGGAATTTTCGTTTTATTTAATTTTCAAACCAACAACATTACATGAATTTCTGTTTAACGGTTATGTATACCCCACAACGATTATTCCGTTGAGTCGTTCGTTTATATTTTTCGCCACATTCATTTGTTAGCGAATAAACAATCTTGTGTTGTTTGTTTCTTACGCTCTTTTATTAATACCGTGTTTCTTAATATGTTTTGTACATTTTGTAAAATCTGTATTTATTCTATATTTTTAATAAACAAATAAATAAAGAAAAGAAAACTACTGAGACTACATCTGCCACCCAAAGGTAAAACCACATTACGTCCATATTATGAATTGTGGATACTTATAAAAAACTGTTTTCTTAATTATATCGCTCATTTTTTGTCCGATTTTTATTATTTACACATAAATATTACGTAGAATTGGACCATAATTTTAGTAGATACACTGCCATGCAGTACTAAACTTTACAATAAAAATAAAATAGTTAACGCGTTTCTGCCTTTGACATTTGATATATGTTGGACGTAACGCGATTTTGCCTTTGATGTTTGTGATACTAATTTGTATATTAATTTAGGTATGGACGATTAAACATATATATATATTTTTAATAAATTCATATACATACATATTATTTATTAGGAAACAATAATAAAATTAATGTATTCAATTTAATTGTCTTATCGATCTAAGACTTTTAAAAACAACAATTTATTGTGTTTCAAATATAATTTTATTACGAAAGTAAGTAATATAAGACGTTAATATAATAGGATATTTTAACAGTACCTATTGCAGCCTGCTTTAAATTAATGTATATGATTATGATATAGGACATTGCGCGATTTTACCTTTGACATTTGTAATGTGATTGACATTTTAACTTTAATTTAATAGTGTGTCTACAAAAATCTGATTTTTAAAATAACATTTTAACACAAGATATGGAATAAAATTACCTACATAAAAATCGAATAAACGCATTTTTAAATTTTTGGATGTAACATGGTTTTGCCTTTGGGCGGAAGAGATATCAAGGTTCTCTCTTTTCGCCAACCAAACAATTATTGTAATATTATGCAATTATTTTAATATGCTTATAAATTACTGTATGCAGCATATACATATAATTTTAAAACATTATGAAAATAAAATAATTGGTAAATTGTATTAGTTTTATTTATTTAAAGTGTTTTTCAGTACGTTGGTAGCAATATTTATTACAGATAAATTTGTTTTATTACTCCAAAATATTAACTTGAAATAAATTATTTATAAAGAGAGAAATGCAATATCACATTCAGAACCGACACATTCATTGCTTTTATGATTAAAATTGTTTAAATAGTGTTACTACTTTCAGTAGTATAGTATAGTAAATATAGAAATGTCGCCATTATTATAATTAGTGTTAATTTTATATAAAATATATATGAATGTACGTCACATATTATGTTTCTGTTACAAATACATTTAATATATTATATTAATGAATAACTAATAAAGGCTAGCCACAAGCTAATTGCTATTGCACATGTTTCAAAAACAGGGTTAGGCAATATGGGTCATTGATATCCTTGATATTTAGAATGTTAGATATGCCATCTGTGAGTCTTGCCAAGTGTCACAAAGGTATTAATATTATGACGAATATCTAGTAAATACTTCATTTGATAACTTTATTTAAAATGCTGTTGTGATTCCTACCCGATATTTGTATTACTGGATGATCTCACACTAAAGTCGTTTATCTGTGTATACTTTATTCTGGGCACATTTTAACATACTACTGGGTTGGGCATAATAAGGGTTACAGTAACTACAAAAATATTTATTATACAAAAATTGGATTATATACTAAATAGTAAATAGTAAATAATTATTATCAACCAATTGCATTTGGTACATAAATAATACATAGATGAAAATGTTGGCAATTTCGAAATGCCAAGCTGATAAATCAATACATCGTCTCAATGGAGAGAAGACTGATTCACACACTCTGCGACACAGTGACTTGTTATTGTTGATTGTATGACATTATTGTGTAATGGAATTTCTCAATTGCTGCAGTGTTTTTGGTGATGAGACATAAACACGGTCCTTAATACTCCCCATTCAAAAAAATCCCTGGGAGTCAGATCTGGTAATCTTAAGGCCCAATCAATGCTCCCACGTCTTCCAGTCCAACCATTCTTGAGAGTTTCACCTAAAAATGTCCGCACCTTATTTGCGTAGTGCAGTGGAGCACCATTCTGCATCAAAATTACTTACATCGAAATCATCTCTTTCTGTTAATTGAGGCAACAAATACTAATTTAAAATGTCCACGCGACTGATTGAATTAACGGTTCCCTTGAAAAAATATTGTCCTAATAGGCCAGTACTTGATATGGCTCCCGACAATGTTAAACCTGGTTGATTTATTTGCTTCTCAATGGCAACATTGCGATTTACTGCTGCATAATATACACAATTGTGAATATTAATATCTCAATTCAATTTGAATTGGGATACATTTGACCAAAGAATTTTAATTGTAATTGTTAAATACTTTTCTGTAGAAACTGTAACCCTTATTATGCCCTACCCTGTATATTTAAATTAAGATCAGATGTTGATATATCATTACATTCTTGTAACCAGATTTAAAATGCTTTTATTTATAATATTTGTTTACGATCTGTATTTATAAACTATATTTATTTGCATCAGATCTAATCTTTATTTAACTTTGTAATAAGTGTATTTGTTACATATTATGTTGTAATGTTAAACATTTAGAATTTCTGTTTGTATACCTGACGTCAACAATTATAGTATACTTATTTATATACATTTTACATATTTGTATAATTTAAGTTTATTTATTAAAATGAAGAGTTATAATATTATTTCAAATATACTATACTATATCATAAAAAAGTTGAACTCCACATAATGCACGTTTTATGCCTTTAAAATTAAGCGATAATCAATTTAACGCTTAAATAAACGTTTACTTTATGTTTAGAATTATATACTTCCTAGATAATTATTATTTACCTGCATTTTAATATTTCTTGTACATTATACACGTATATACATATATATATTACATAACATAAATATATTAGGTAGGTATCATCTTGTATCATATGTTTTGTAACATACTTCATTATAGACAAAATAATTCAAATTGAAGAAAAACTTTAAATGAAAAGTAATAAGTACACAAATCAGAATTTCATTTATTTAAACAAATATGCACATTTCATACAAAAAGGTATGTTTACCCAATTTTGACGAATGTGATATTTCTTTAGAGTGTCTTAACGTGATTACTACTTGCTTTGAATATTCATATTGATATATTAATCATAAGTTACAGATATAATACAAGTCTTAAATTTCTGTAGTACGAGTATAACTATGATATAACCATATTTTATTAAAACTAATGAATTCCTAAATAATACCTAAACTCCTAATGATTCCCTAAATGAATGCTAAAATTGTATTAAACTTCTAAATGATATTCGAAAGGTATGCTAAACTCTTAAATGAATCCCTAAATGTATGCTAAGAGTTACCTAACAATAAACTAAAAATATCACAAACTCCTATATAAATGATTTCGTAAGTACCATGAGTAAAAATAACAAGTTTATCCATTGAAACATGTATTGTGTTATAACAATCAGGATATCTCAATGCAACAGTTAACGTTTACATAACAGCAGAAGCATTATTAATTGTATCTTTGGATTACAGGACATCATCAAAGTTAAAACATAATATACAATAGACATCTATTGAATGGTGTGGGTTGATGTACTATTTATTGTTGCTGGTACTGGTGCTTGTGGTGTTGACACATGACAGTCTGGTGGCGATGTGTGTTTCTCTGATGATTCTGGTGGCGGTGGCATTACCTGTTTGTCGTCCCTTAAATATATGTTGGTACATTCATGTTGCGTAGATTATATTCAAATTGATAGCAGTCATTTGGTGGAGCTTTCTTTCTTTTGCGATCAACGGTATACTGCACTAAGTCCAATATATTAGATGTATTGATTTTGTTTCCATCCTGATCAAAATTACAATCTTGATCATCCCATTTATAATTTTGTGTTTGAAGAAAACTTAGAAGCAGACGACTCATGCTTCGACAGTGTTTGAGAAACGTGTCACCATCTTCTCTAATTAAATTGTCAGAACGTGTTGTAGTTGTAGGTTCAGGGTAATCCACCTTCTTCTTCCTCCAATTTCCGTTTTATGATTTATTGGTTAAGGTTGTAGGCATACCATTTATTGGGTACAGCTAATTCAACTTCACTTGTAGATTTCTCTTGCATTGATTCAATATTATTTTTGTGTTACTCATACTCATCTTCATTAAGTGAAACCATTTGACGGAAAGATTTATCATTCAAAATTGGTTCAGATTTTATTCACAGTTGATTAGATATGACATGGTTGAATGATAGACCCGGATATAGTTGATGATAGTTGACCTAGATATGATATTCTCCTGGTAGAATATTTCTTCGTACTCAGAAATAGTTGGGCCTCAGTTGATGGAGATTGATAAGTAGATAGCAGTAAGGGTTGTCGACAACAATCTTCTAGAAATCTGAAGTTAGGAATATGGAATTCTCAAGAAACATTTGACGACTGAGATGACTTACATGGTTGACATAACGTGGGTTCTTGGAAATAACCAAGTATTGAGTATTACGCGATTTTGTGCGCACTTCTTTACCAGCCTTAAACATATTTTGTGTCATCGATATCGGTGATGTACAGTTCTTGTAAATATAGAGATTATAACTGCCGATGATTTTATTTATTTTTCAAATCATTCTTCCATCAAATCATCAATGAAGGCAACATAAAACAGCTTGAAAACGTTAACTGCTGTAGTGAGTAGTTAGATCTCTGGTGTTATTATTTTTTTAATAAACTGATTTATGATGATGATGCTGTAGTGAGATATCCTGCTTGTTATCACAGAACATATGTTTCTATCGATAAACGTGTTATTCTTACTTATGGTGCTGATAAATTCATTTAGGAGTTTGCGTAATCTTTAGCATACTTGTAAAGAATCATTTAGTAGTTTAGGATATTTTTACCATACAGCTAGAGAATTCTTAGCACATGTACATGTAGGGATTCATTTTGGAGTTTAGGGTATGTTTAGGGTACTGTTGGGTGAACTCTTAGTATACATTGAGGGTTTCGTCTAGGAGTTTAGCATACTTTAAAGAATCATTTAAGAGTTTAAGGAATTTTTAAAATAATTTTAGGGAATCATGTAGGAGTTTAGGGATATATTTTAGGAATTTATAAATTTTCATGAGATATGATTATATCATTGCCATAATCGTACTACTGAAATTTAAGACAAGTAGTATATATGTAACTTATGAATAATTAATAAATATATATATTTCTATTGATAAACTCACTATTTTATCTATTTTAATCTGGTGCACAAGGCTAAATATTATGTCAAGATAAAAAAAAAAGACGGTAGCGCAGTTGTCGCTGCCGTCGACTGCAATTTATCGATTGTTTTTTTGCCGTCATAAGTGAAGTTGCCGTGCGCGCGCGGCAGTTTTTTTGTAGTCAGACGGCAGACATTTCAG
>JAYRBW010137134.1:0-37605 GCA_036023295.1 Invenusta paracnida
AACTATCCTATATTACCTACTACATAGTTCGCTTAGCTTTACTAGCTAACGACCTATTGCCATAGGTCTAGATATTATATTCAGAGGTTACCGTTTTATTTTGTAATTATGGCTATAAAGCATTTTTTCTTCTTATAATGGCAAACGTTATTTTTTGTATTATAATATGATAAAAACTGTCATGAAAATGTACAAACATTATTAAAATCATGCTTTATAAAAAAAGGGAATAGTTTTAAGCCAATAAATTCGTTCGAATTCAAAAAAGTTTTGATCTGTGGTTAGTAAAACTGTTAATATAGAAATATAGTAAAAACCGATATATTTCGTTAGGACGCATGCCATCACTTCATTAGCGGAGTGAAATACAATTGAAAATAGTCATTGATTAATTTTTATGTTCTTAATTATCTTATTACGTAACTTACTTTTATTCTCGCTTTCGTTTCTAATACCCTTTCTAAGTAGATTTTTGTTTTACTCAATCGTTATTATGTAATAACTGTTTTGTATATAGCCGGACTATTTTCAATTGAATTGTATTTTACTCCCCTGATGAAGTAACTGCGTGCTGCCTCAATATATCGGGTTTTACTATATTTTTATATTATAGTTTTACTTGCCGCATTTCAAGACTTCTTTTATTTTGAATACTTTATAAAATATAAAATAGGTATAGAATAATAGTACTCTAAACATGGATATGAATCTTCGGTAATGTGGTGTCAAATATGATATATGCTCATCATAATTGATTCATAATAATAATATTAATTTGCGCTCCTTTAGAAATGCTCCGGAGATTTAAGTATTTCCTATTCCCATATATATTCAAATACATGTTTAAAAGTAATAATCGTATTTTCTTGCAAATACATTTTCTAAAACAATCAACCTTACATTTTTCTATGCTATTTTTCAAACATAATACAACATTATGTACGTAATAAAACATTTATAACGTTATAAATAAATGTAAAATATATTTAAAGCTTCAAAAGTTTTATTTAAAGTATTGCATTATACAGATATTTTACTTTTTATTTTCGTTGTTTTATTTTTTACAGTAAAATTAAATAGGTATTCATATTTTGCAGCTTTACTAAATGTATTAATTTTATTATATACTCAACCACCCAGTTACTAATTTATTAATTTTCATGCTCGTCTATTGAATTTTAATCTGTTTTAATTTTTTTGTCAACGTCATTATATTTAATTTTATAATGAGTACTCTGGCATATAGATTCATATTCATATTTTCAATAAGTAACTGATTGGCTAACTGTATAACATCACGAAAATCTGTATAATACATAATATTACATTATAATAGACTTTTCATACCTAATATATATGTTCCATGATCTGCTTTAAATTAAAATAAGTTATATTTAGAATTGTTATAACATTTACTAAATAATTGATTAATGTTTATTATTGTTTAGTTTTACCATACATTTTTTCGTCTCTGTTCCATCGTAACTTTTAAATCTATCCAACTTGACCACTGATCAATAATCCAATGAACCAATTACTCTGCACGTCTAGATCCCACTTCCCGTTGGATCTACAATTTGAGTTGTGCTCTAAGTTTGTGGTAGAGAATACCCAGACGCCCAGTCTGAAGGTGAAGGTCTGTCTCCTTGAATATATGAAAGATCTTCTCTTGCTGATCAATCCAGATGTCGTGGACAATCCCTCACCGGATGTAAAGATGGCCATCTCCCGCGTCATTTCCTGGACATGTGAACCTAAGTCAGGAGAAGTGAGACGGGTGAGTTGTAAAATCAAGATTTATGGAAATTGCATTTTTATTACACAACAAATATTGCATAACATTATTTTAAAATTGGTAATTTTAAGTAAATGTCTCGATAAATGTTCATATCTTTGTACATATTTTTTTTTTTTTTTTTACTATTTTCCTGCAACTGTATTAATAAACTATACCATACATAATAATATTTTGATAAATATAAAATGTTTTAAATAAATTCTATTCATACAGTTAATTTTGCGCTTTTATTAAAAAAAAGGTTTTCATTAAAAGCACATTTTAACTTCTTCAGAAAAGCTAATATAAAAAATACGAAAATAATACCATATAATTAAAAATAGTTCTGCTATTGTGTGTCTGAAAACAAGGTCATTATTTTATTAACAAATATTTCAAACCTTGTATTATCATTCAAACTTATAAAAATATTGTTCCGTTTAATTCTCAATCCTTCATTACTTATATGCATGACCTTTTGAAAATTAATTAAAGTAATTGCACTCTCAGATCTGTAGTATCTAGGTTGGGTACTGCAGATTACAATTTAGCAAAATACCCGATTCTTGTGTTAAATCTAACATTTCAACAACTTATGTTTAATATTATTTCTGATTTTGTCCAAATAGACACCAGAATATCTATGTACAAAAAACCTACTTATACCAATCTCATCGATAATATACCTGTTGTCCAAGACAATGGAAATATTGTTTATTTATAGATTTCTTCTCTAGATCTTATAGTATACTATTTGTTTCCACTGACCTACTTTTTAATCTGAAATTACTATATTAATATGTATCATCTTTTAAAGTGTAATGATTTTCGTACATACTTTGAGTTCTGATATGTGAACATCCCTATTATTATAAATTAATTAAAATATTAATATCTGCCCAACTCATTAAATATGGCAGAACTGTACTAGGATTAAAGGATTGTAGAATTGTATTAATGTTTTGAAATTCAATTTTGTTAAATATATTGTGTAAAAGTATGTGAACTCTACCAAAGTGGTTCTTGAATCATGTTCAATTAAATTAATATTTATTATATTAGTGTCAATTTTGTAATCACAGTAAACACATTTTTGCATTTTTCTCTAATAAAATAAGTGTTTCTTTCTTTTTTCTTCTTTATGTGTTAAAGTAGGTTGTTTCTTTTTTCTTTAAGATAAATATACAACTAATATTTGAAGAGTTACTTAATTTATATATACACTAGTTAAGGTGATATCTTAATTAACTTTAATCGTACTTTCCACTTAGATTGGTATATATATAGTTTCTTTCAGTATTTTCATAGACTTATATTTAACTAATAGTGAATAATAATAATGACTATTTGTACATTGTATTAAAAGTTATTATTAACATAAACTGTTTATTAAAGTGATATATTATTTATATAAAATACTTGTATGTCTGCTTTTATTTCAATCATTTAAGTTTTTCTGTTTTTCAGTATATATAGGGTGTTTTCAAAGTACCACAAACCTTTGAACTAAACACAATATTTTAATATATTGAATAATCGAAATGATAAAGCAATATATGAAATACAAATGAATTGCAACGTTTTTGAAATTGTCTAGACCTACTATTTTTTGTATTATATAAAATTAAGCATTGTCTAGACAATTTCAAAAACGTTTCAATTCATTCGTATTTTATAAGTTATGTAAATATATAGATATTTAAAATACTTTAAAACTAAATAATTAAACATCCCTATTATTATAAATTAATTAATATATTAATATCTGCCCAACTCATTAAATATGGCAGAACTGTACTAGGATTAAAGGATTGTAGAATTGTATTAATGTTTTTAAATTCAATTTTGTTAAATATATTTAACAAAAACATTGTTATTTGTTTAACTGGTTCTAATAAATGTATTATTTTTCTCTTATTTTATTTATATTTTGTATGTATTATTTTTTACTTTTAGATGACTATACAATGAAATGAACATACAATTTTGATATAGCTGAATGATTTAGCACTTGTTTTTATTCTAATTTCAATGCTGCGTTAAATACAAATATTTTTATATTTTTAAAATTGTAAATATTTGTTGGGTTTTTGAGGATACCCTTTTTGTCACTTATTTTCATTCAATTTCTGTCAACTCAGCCCAGCGTGGAATTGCATAAACATGAGCTTTAAATTGAGCGAAAGAACAAAAGAACACTAAAATTTGTTAATCTTTGAATTGAGCGAAAATTATTAAATATAAAAATATAAATTGAGCGGAAATAGAGATCTTTAAATAGTACAAAAAAGCAATTAAAAAGTCAACGGTAATATACGTATACACCTAAAATTGTGGCAAGAATGTAGACTGTCTTATTGTCCTGACTTTCAATAAGTCAGGATAAATATTTATTGAATAGATTCTGTTCTTTCCCTCAGTCTATAATTCGACCAGTTTAATACACACTTCATTTAAAAATTAAGCATTTTTCTCTAAGTTCAAACTTTAGATAAATTGTTTTCGCTCTATTCAGTTTTCGCATATTTATAAAGTTCGTCCAGTTTAAATTTCGCTAAGATTTTTATTTTCGCTTAAGTTAATGCTTGCTCAGCTTAATATTCGTTCTTATAATAGTAGGTATACCCCTCTCACTCTAATTTTTATTAGTATAGTTGAACAGCCTGTTAATATAATGTTATTAATATTAAATGGTGACATCAATGATTGACTTATTCAAAGCAAATTTGCATTGTTTCTCTCGATACCTTCACCATTTGACCAACCAAATACATACTATCATTGCAGACGGCCTCTCGTCTCATTATGAAGCTGTTCGACCTCAACACGACCGGTTTTAGTAACATTATGCAACAGCTGCCACGCACCTTTCAAGAGGGTGCCTATAAGGTTCTTCACTCCTATATGGACAACGCCGGTGATACAGGTGGAGAAGGTGGCCCGGAGCAGCACCACAGCATGGATGGAGGACGCATCAAGGGCCCACAGAGGTGAGACTACAGTTCAGAACTCATCAATTTTTGTTTACTCTATCATAAATGATGCGTCAGATATCTGAATTATTTAACTATACTACCTAGTTAATACACTATCTCTGTCAGATATATTAGTATTTATAGATGATAAAATCAAAACTATATTAATAATGAATTAAATAATGAATTTTCCAATAGTGTAAATTTGATAATAATATAAGCAGTGCTACGCGATGCAAATTGTTTAAATGAAACATTGCATTTTAAATATTTTTATGATTGGACATGAATATTATTACACTATATATTATACAATTTATCATAACGTTATATTTATTATATTATGTGCTTATTAGAAATAATTTTGGCAGGGCAGATTTAGCATATTTTCTTATAATATACGAATATTTTTATTTAATATATAAAAGTACTTCTTTTTAATTAATTCTTGTTAACTATACTTAATTGCCTAATTAAATTTACTTAAATAATTTAAATAGTTTTTTTAAATGGTATTATTGCTTGAAATATTATTTAATTATGTAAAATAACTAAGTTTTTTACGATTACTATCCCACTTTCTTGCTTCATTATTTTGCATATTAATATTTTTATTTACTTTTTGTTAATGTATTAGGTTCCACTAGTTTATTTCCTTTTTATGAGCTTGTGTCACATTTTCATTGAGGATTTAGCGTGCTTTTATATTAGTTTGTATCGTTATGTATATAAACATGACATGTTATTATATACCTTATTTCGAGACATAACATAAAAACGAACGAATTTTCTGCATGTTTGTGAACTCTTGAAATTGACTAGAATGTTATTTAATTTTAACTAAGTTAGTAACGACGTGTATCTAGCTGAAATGAACAATATTACTTTTTGGAAAGCTAGATTTATGCAAATATATTTATATTTTCAAAATTGCATATTTCCAAATGAAACAAAATGTTAAGCTAGTTCACAGTTAGCCAAAAAAATGTAGAAATATAATAATATTATATAAAATATCATTCTAAAAATGAGAGCTTTTTTAATATTATATTTTCTCTTAGACGATATATCACATTATTACATATAAAAACATCTGTTTGAGATAGTGATTTTAATATCCTACAGATATCATATATTTTTATTAATTCGTTTGAAAACAAGTTTTAATCGAATTGTTTGTAGCGAAATGAAACGTGTTCATCATACTTTATTTAATTCAAGTTTGTTATTTTTAAAAGACTTAAGCATTACTTATTTTTTAAGCTTTAATGGGAAGATCTACATAATATATCTCTCTATTTTAAAAGCAAAAATGTTATAATTGCAATTTTAATAAATTGTTATTTTTAAATTGTTATAAAATATTATTTATATTACATTTAATTGTAATTTAATATTTCTGAACTATTTCAAAATATCAATTTTCTTGCCAAAGCAATGTATTGTAATGTTGATAATAAAATATTAATTTTTTTATATACATAACTGAAATAAATTTTAAATAATTTTTTTGAAATATAACAGAAAAGCATTATTTAAAAACTAACATGTAAATTATATTATTGGGTAGATCACATTCACGCTTAGACGGGTATGCAAATATATATATATTGTATACCTATATATTTAATTTTTAAAACTTTCATAACAATAACATGTATATTCTGTATATTTTATATTAGGTGTAATTTTATATATTTAATTTCTTTAATCTATTTATTCCACAAACTAGACATTGTTTACAGACTATGTCCTATTTTAGGGTTAAAAGTTGTATTTTAGATTAGATTTTGTATTTTTTCTAACGTATATATTTGGACAAAAACGCACTTTAATGTAAAACGTATTTTTCATGTTGCAACATGTAGTTGCACCGCACATATTATGATAGTATTATGCATAACTTATTTTATTCAGTTTAACATCCCTTACTGTTTTAATTATTAAATTAAAATATAGGTTGCTTAGTCTATAGATTACCACCTATCTACATATATACACTACTCTAAAGCATATACTTTTCCAATATTATTAATGTTATTTGTAATATAATGTACAAATAGTGTACAAATAATGTACAATAGTATTAATTAGTCTCTCGAATTTATAATTTATGTTTTTGGTTAACTTAATCCAGTATTACTCAAATTAATGTAGACGTCTATGTTTATTGGAAAACGAAATAATGTTTTCAAAAAGTAAAATGGAATTTTTTATAGTGTTTTAACAGTGTAGTATTAATTCTGTTAGGGTATATATGAAAATATTATAATATGATTATGTTTATATAATCACATTTGTCTGGATTATAAATCGTGTTATTATTTATATTATGTCTCTGATTAGACACACGTCAGACACTTTAAAACACCCGCAATTGAAGTTCCAGAAAGTGGAGCAGATTAATGACATCTTGTGAAATTATTCTTGGGTATATTTTAATGAACATGCTAATAAAAACTAATGTATTATTGATACGTACCAAACAGTAAACGATATTCCTGTGAATAAAAATTCTATGACTATAGCTGCATGCATTACAGATTTTCAAGGAATTTGATCTGCAATACTTTCTCCATACATCAAGTTACTTTAGAATCATATTGTCCTAAATAAGTTTCTGTTTTGATTAAGCTAATAAATATTGCATCCAAACTTTTAGTACAATGTATAATTGACTCCATCACTTCATCAATTGTTTAATTGACTTCACGCCATCACTTCATTGGGTGTCTTGACAAAAATCACTTCAAAATGTCTTGTTAACATATCTTTCAATATTTTCATAATATGAGCCAAAGGTGTTTAAAAGAAGTTTATATTTCTTTATGTTCTCTTCTATAAAATATTGATATAGGAATAGTCTAACGGCCACGATGATAATATTTCAACAGTTCACCTTAGGGAATCCTGACGCCTGCAATTAGCGATAGGATTATTTATTCAAGAGTTTGCTTTATTCGGATTGTAATATGTGTAAATATTATGTATAACACATTTTCTACAATTTTTCACAACTATTATTCGCAAAAAAAACAAGCATACGTTTTTATACGTAAGACATGCTATTATATTATACTAGTATATAATATCCTAATTCCCCCAAAAAAAGTAATTCTGAAAACGTTTTAAACGGTTAACTGTTTTGTGTTTTATACATACTTTTTTTCAGCCTATATAATTGTCGTCAAATTATTTAAATATTTGAAAATTGATTTACTTTATAATATAATATTTTGTATACTTTATGAAATATTATTTTGTATAAATCATTCATTTTATTAAATTTTATCTAGTTTTTATAAAAAGGAAAAGCTTTCATATAGTTTATGTCGTTAACAACAATAATTATTAATTTTAACATGTACATATTACTAATCTTGCAAATCAAGATTAATAATAAAAACAATTATTGTTTATATCGGCTTTTTTTTTTACTGTGTTTGAAACAAAGTATTGAATTTAATGAATTTCATTAGTTTCTTTATCAAAAATATTTACATGTACTGTATTACTTATATTGATTTCAAATATTGGGGACATTATGGTTACATCTTATAAAATATAGTTTTTGATCCCAAATTTTATAATTTGTGTGATTACGTATATTGCTTTATAATATATTAGTTTGTTCTTCTATCTAGTCTAAGAATTTATTGGCTGATTATCGTAAAAATACTTTTGCAAAATGAATCCACAATTTAATAGCTTATGTCTCTTTTACTCTACTCAAGGCATCCTAGCGGGGGTGGTGGCGGTGGTAGTACATTGGGTGGCGAGTTTGCAGCCGGAGAGAACATCAGTCCGGAAGACATTAACACCTTTATCCGACAAACAACGGAAGACATCCAGTCTCTCTCCTGCAACTATGACCGGATGGACAGTGGTGGTGGCCATCAGCAGCAACAAAGAGGGCCTGTGGGGGGTACTGGATCCTATCAGAGACAGCCGCCAAGTGCAGGAATATCGGTGAGAGAAATATTCATGTTAAAGTGATATTATATTTATTTACTATACATTTATCTATGTTTTATTTTCATTACTTAGTATTGTAAATTTACTATATCTAAGTTTTAACTGTCTTTGTTTTATTGATAATGTATTATAATTATTTTATATTTATTTTCAGCATTATATTATAACATCTAAATTACATAGCTTTAAATATTTGTATTAGTACATTTACTTTTCATGCACTTATCATGGTCTCGGGATTTGTGTAAAAATCATTATTCTTGCGCACTTTTGTTAATGACAATTTCTTTGACAACTTTTCAACAAAGCAAAACCCATATTTTCTATATAACATTTCTGCAAAGTTACATACTTTAATTTTAATAAGTGTATCGAGTATCAAACATATTTATTTCATCTGATTTTCAAAATGTGTACATGGTGTTACAGTTTTGCGACAAAAAACATTTTTTTAACTGTGAATTATATAATGAAGAATATTATATTACCATGTAAAACATTTTGGTAATATCTACAAAACCGGTTTTAACTTTTTGTTACAAAAATATTCACTTGATGCTACCTGTTTTGTGACCGCAACTGATTTTTTATTTCTCTTACCTTATATATGATACCACAGTATTTGGATACAGTAATCCTTATTAATATAAATTACCACTGTTATTATTATTTGTAGCGGTACAATTATTCACATATATGTTATAATCATTTTCATTATTATAATAACAGTTACAATGTTTCATTTTTACAATGATGTTCTGAAGTTATTAACTGTATCATATTAGTTAGCTTTATTATAAAACAGTTGAAAGCTATGTTTAGCAGTTTAATGCAGTTTACATAAATAATTTGTTAAATTGTTGTTCCATTGTAAAATTATATTATATTTATTTGACAACACGTTTATAAGTACGGTATAATAGGTACCTATATCTACTTTAATAGCTGATAGATTTTAAATTGTTATGTATATTGTAACAATTATGCTCTATAAAACCTTTATAATATTACTATTATTAAAATTAATGAATTACTATTACGAATATATAAGGTTTATACTTTAACTAAAATATTGATTTCATGTCACATAGATTGTTCTTAATATTTCCCGTAGTTTTTTTTTTATTTTCAATAATATAAACATATTATTGTTCATTCTTTTGTTGTCAGACTACATAGAAGAACCTTCAAAACACATGTAGACATTTTTTATTTTATAAATTATAAATAAGCATTGTGGATATATGTACACATTAGCTTTTATATTTTTTACGATTTTGTTGAACTGGAGAAAATACTACGTTTGAAAAATATGTATGTTTTTACTGTTTAATAATTATAAGAATAATTATTACTAAATTAATATCCTATTTGGTCATTTATTTTAAATGTACTTTTTAATTGCGTTTAAAATTTCGATTTGCCTTTTAATATTTTTTCTATTAAAATTATGATGTTTAAATATTAAAATTTAAAATTTAAAATACCAAAATACTATGTGTTCATATAATATAAACTATTTAATTTATTTTATCGAATTGCTTCATTAATAAAAACATATTTATCTAAACGCTTTTGTATTTGCATACATTATCAGAGAGCCGAATAAGATAAAATTACTATTATCGTAAATCGGTAGTTAAGCCATCCAAGTACAATTTATTAATAAAAAACATATATAACAGTAATTTATTAAAAATCAATAAAATCTACTTCCGCAAAGTTTGATATACATTAGTATATATGTATATTATATAGAAAATAAAATGAATTATTTATGGAGGCATAAAAAACTCCATATATCTATATTAATACGACAAACTTAGACTGATAGATTACATAACTGAAGAGACATACTTACATAGAAATTAAATATAATAAAGTACACTGGAATAATCGATAAATATATGGTACTTAAAAATGAACATTCACAGGGAATACACTAATGAAATTCTTAAAAACATTTAAAAGAAAACCCAATGAATAAGAGCACACAAATAATATAAGAAACACAAACTTTTGCACACCGTCACGCACCACGTTACCCAGATCTATCGCACCAGGAAAAACGTCAGAAGCACGGTCATAGTAGTGTGAGTAATTATACACTCGTTATTGGTAGTCTTTTTCTTTTCTCCGTTATAATGATGGTCTTTTGTGGCAAATATCTTTGCCGTGTTAATATTGGTATGTAGTTTTATGTATGTCTCCGTAATTCATTCATTTTATCCTCTATAATTTTTGAGATAGTTTGAGATACACTAATGTATATAGAACTTGACGGAAGTAGATTTTATCGATTTTTAATAAATTTGAGATTTGTGTTTTATATATGAATTATACTTAGATGGTTTATTCACAAATTTACGACTATATCGTCATTTTATTTTATTCTGCTCTCTGATGATGTATGCAAATACGAAAACGTTTAGATAAATATATTTTGCTTATGCTTTCAATGAATGGCATATATATTAAGATCGTTAATTTATTTTATTATAAATAATAATATTCAATGTTTATATTAATTAATTTACGATATTAAGAATTTCAATTCTTTTTGTTGTTGTCAAATAAGTTGAGAAATAGAATAAGTGTTTTTGGTTAATTTATTATTGTATAAGTTATTACTTTATTTATTTATTTAACGTTAATTATTAACGCTGTTACTTTGATGTTTCTTTTTATATTATTTTTTAAAGGTATTTATTTAGTTTATTTCTAGAAACAACAGATCTACAGGCTCTATTAATTTATACATTTTTTATTATTCCATTTAGCACCGTCGGAGCAGTCAAAGGGCCGATGAGGATGGTGGGGACACTCTTCAACAACAACAACAGCAACTTCCTAGTGGAGGCGCCAGCACTAGTGGCAATGGCTACAATCACCATAGTAACGCTGGTTTGGGAGGGTCGGTGGGTGGTAGACAGGGCTCTGATTCACGTCGCTACAATCCCAACTCCTACTATCAAGACCAAGGTGGTGGTGTTGGCGGGGTAAGTGATTTAGTGGCAGCCAAAATTATGCTGGCATTATTTTATTTTTTGTATCTACTTTAATTGATAAATTATTTAAAAATAATTTATTTAAATATCAAGTTAATAAAAGTATATATTCAATATATATTCTTTGGATATATTATTTTGGTTCGTACTTGAATGAATAATAAGATAGCGTTTTTAAGAGAAAAAAATGTTTGTTTTGTTTTTCTATTTTTTACAAAGACAATACAAATTTGACCTTTGTGATCAATGTATGTGATGTAATATGTTTTGATTATATTTTATCCTGATTCCTTTTAGAGTATTGATATCCATAATTATACCAATTATTTGTCTAACTTTGATCTGAAAGGAATAGCCGATTTATTAAGTATCTGTTTTATGTATACCAGTAATGAAATTAAATATACTGTTCTCTATAAGCCTGCTTGCACTACTTGGCTTTGTAATTTTCGTGAATGCTTACAATGCTATACTAATTCAAAGAGAAATCTAGATCAAATGATTTTATTGTAACATAACGTCTGTAATGCAACATAATGGTCAATTTCTCATGAATTTTAAAAGGGGATCTTTTTGAATATTAACTATAATGGCCCAATTATGCTGCAAATATTTATGTTTAAATAGTAATGCCATATCTCTTAATTTAATTATAAACCTTTTTTAGAATTCAGTTATTTATTGTTTGATAGAATAACATTTAATTTTATTATTATCTATCTTATAAATCTGCTTAACGTATATTTTCAAAAATGAAGCACACCGATTTTCCACTACATAATATGTAATGTAGTAAGTATGTATAACATATTTTTCAAACAATTAGAAATATAGAGTTCGTATAATTTATTATTATTTTCAATATAGTAGTTTTTCATATATTAAGGATACATTTAAAAACACAATAGTATTTCTTAATGAAATATGCAAATGTATTACTTCAATAATTATAAACAATATAATATGACTTGTAACTTTTATAAGAGATACATGGGGCATTTCACTTATTCATTAACAGTTGTGTATCATTATGACATCTTTCATTAATACTTTTAGTAATGTATGCATACACCATTTTCTTATGCCCTTTGTAGATTTTTTAAACAATTTTTAAACAATAATTTTTAAACAATTAAATATCAATAATTCAATAAATGACAAACACGTAATCAGACACTTTTGTAAAAAAATAGATTGAACATTTTAATATTAAAATATTTGTCTTCGTAAAAAAAACGTGAAAAGTGAAAGAAAAATGTGACAATGTCTTTTTCTAAAAATTGTAAAATCTACCAATAAAGGATTTTAATACAATTACAATGAGTCAAGAACTAATTTAATAGAGTTATAACAATACGAAATATATTATATCTATTAATGTAGGGTCATGTTTTGTCTTAAAATGAAACAAATATTTTACTGAAAGGTGATGTTATTTATAAACATACTTGTGAGAGAGATCCTGATATTTCTTATATTGAAAAAAAAAACCACCATCATGGAAAAAGAATATTATAACATTTAAATTCTACTCAATCTCCTATCTATTTTCACCTACTTGTTGTACTTTCTTAATTGTACTCCTAAACATAATATCAATAGTATTGATTATACTTGCAATAATTTTATTCTTTATATTAAGCGTTCCACATGTCGTAAATCTCTTTTTTTTGTAAATCTAATTGGTATCATTTGGTTCCTTTCTGATTTTCTCTCAATGTGTATATGTTGTCTTATTAGCTCTTTTTTGTATTTTTCCTGTCGAAACGTTCGATATTTTATTGTATGATCAAATGGGTTATTTTTCATTTATTTGAACTTTTAAAATTTTGTTATCAATAATAATATAAACTTTCAATGTATATAATGTATATTTTTGTAATATTGAAGTATATATACTTGAAGTATACTTTTCACGTATAATTGATTTTTTTAATTGGTATGGTAAAAATCCTTTTTATTGTCTTCTTATCTTATAAGATTATAATGAATAATCCCGGCTTTATTATATTCCACTATTAACGGGCAGTTAATATTTAATGAAACATGAAATTAATCAAGAAAATTGTTCCCAGTAGGACAACACGCTTATGTTCGAAATAACGTCTTATAAAATATTGACCTTTTAAGATTATGAAAGAAATATTACAATGATATTTTAGAAGTATATATCTTCTATATATGTTTGATTTTGTATGTTTTTATAGTCGTTTTTCTATTCTCCTTTATTACATTATATTGCAGGGTGGTCATCCACCTCCTCCAATGAATAATTTCGATTTGAACAACGACAATAAAGATCCACGTAAGAATTATTTTGAATTTAAATTTAATTTTTTTTTAATATTTGGAGTATATTATGTAATTAAAAAATGTAATAGTTTTTTCTTATTCTTAGTATTTAATTTAGAAAATAATAATACATTTTTTATATTTAGTAAAATAATATGTTATATAAGTAATTGCTAATCTGTAGTAACCTACATTTTGATTAAATTAAACAAATTTAGAAAGTGGCTCTGAAATATTGAAAATTATAATAGTAAAAATCCGTTAAAAACTAAGACAATGTCAGTTAAAAAAAATATAGATTGTGTTTGTGTGCCACCATTTTTCATTTTACAGCCTCCGGTTCTAAACTTAAGAAACCTGTGATAGGTTATCAAACTCTTAAGAAGATTCGCGGTAAGCAGCGTCTTCTCTAACAGCCTTGAATTTTCCGGATATAGTATAAGCAGACTTCAGTAGAGTTCACCTTTATTTGTATATCTGTTTTGATTGCGCCTTCGGGTCGAGTTTTTGGTTTCCTTATTTCATACCAATTATGGGAAATATCTTCATTAATCAATATTTGCATGACAACACTAATATTACTACTTTGTGTACATTTTTTTAATGTTGCTTAAAAATATGTTCTTAATGTTTTCTATCATCCAAGATTACCAGATTCCTTAAAATGTCAGTGGTCCTGAAAGTAGTAATTTTTTTAAATATCTACATTGTAATTTGGAAGAATTTACTTTTCGACTGATATTTGAAAATAAATAATGTCTTGAAACCTCGGTCCAGTATAAGATAAAAATATATATTGAAGTTCCGGTTCTGTAGAACTTGTATGTTTGACATGTGCTTTTATACATATTGTAAACATCATAGAGTGATTATATACATAGAGTTTCGACTCTTATTGATTCTGTATGCTGTTTTATACTACTATTCGTCGACCCAAAAGCTTTTGCAAAATAAAGATTCTAAAATTCTCAGAAATTAAATCATTTATGCAGTAAAACAGTTTTAAATACACAGGCAATGAAATTATATATTACAGATAACTTATGTTAAAATTGGAAGAATATGTATATTTGCTCTTAAAATGAATTTAATAACAATATTTAACACTACTTCCAGTCTACCCATTTACATCAACTTCATTAAAATAAAACGATTTTATATTGACAAAACTGAACAACGCAATGCTTATGAAGTCAATAAGAGTCAAAACTCTTAGTATAATTACTCTATGGTAAATGTGTTCTGCAATAGTATATCCGGAAACATCCAATATACTGTTCTTTTTTAGACGTCCTCCGTCTTCATTTGGGAGGATAATTACATATTCGTCGTGATTATACATTATTCACAATATTTCCTTTTCAATTTCGTCTGTGAAAAAACTTTTTATATACCTATTCCGCGCACTCTTGTTACTTTGTTACTATTGTTTTTTATCTCATGCATGTCCACTAAATACACCTTCATTAATTGTTGCACATTACCAGTGTGATAATAATGCCTTGTTGAACACTTTGTGTTTCTGTGTATTCATGTGTGCACTTGGTTTTGAATTATTATAAATAAATTATCATGTTATCAAAAGATAACATATATACATAATAATATATATATATATATATAAATGAATAGAAAACTTTTATTGTTTTTTGTAGATCTATTAATGCAGCAATTATAATTTTTATAATTAATCTAACTAATATACTTATTATATGATTATTACCCTTTATCGTAAGCTGTTGAAGCGACTGTGGCACACTTTATGTATATTATGCTATTTATTTGTTATTTACTTTGCATGTTATAGTAGATGTTGTCCTTCTAAACTGCACTACCTACTTTTAATATTTTATTGTAATCGATAACATTAGAAAGTGTTTAAGAAAAATATCCGCTATTCCCACTGCATTGTGTTTCGGTATGCCTATTTTATATACGATAAGTACTGATTGAAATGTATACAACATATGTTTTTATACATATATATAGTGGGGGAGCTTAGGGATATTTTGGTTCAAATTCTTCCAAAAGTACCAAATTTGGCACATATGTTGATCATGCCATACTATTTCGATTTTTGAGGGTTTTTGAGGTCGAAAAATCCAATTATTATGTTATTTTGATGATTTGAGGTCAAGGTGACTCAATTTAATTTTAACTCACGGTGACTCAAGGTGATATACCCTTGAAAAGTGGTATCATACATGGTTACAGCCCTTTTGGTTATTTATCTGAGATTTCTCTAATCCGGGTGGCGACCATTTTGTATTTTCACAAATATGACGCCCCCATGTGGCGCTCGTCAAAAATCGAAAGAGTATGGTATGGGCAACATCTTAGCCAAATTTGGTGCTTTTGGAAGAATTTGAACCATACAGCCCCAAAATAGCCCTAAGCTCCCCGACTAATATGTATATGTTTGGATATAAACTATTTCTTGTATATCTTGTAGCAAATGAAATCGTTTTAAACAAATTTTCTACCAGAGTTTCTGAATATCGTTTTTGTCTATAAAATTAGACAACTAATTTAGCTTTTCAGCACTTATATAAATTTCTACACTATTATTTTGTGTGGGAATATATAATTTTATTTTGTAGTTTGTTGTTTCACTTGATTAAGTTATTTATTCTAAATATTCGAAAAAAATTATAATTCAAACAATTTCTTTACAGAAATGCCACCGGACGATGTTATGACAGAAATCTTGCAAGAATTGTCAAATCATAATGACAGGTGCATTTTAAAATATAATTATCTAAATAACTTTTTATTATTTTTGAATTGAATATTTAACCTTTTTAAATTTGTATAAGTAGTTAATGTATGCTGACATTAAAATTGTGATACTTTCATTTTACAATCACAAAATGTATATATACGACCAAAATAAATCAGTTTTATATAAAATGTAGTAGTATCTTGCTGTAGGCATTTACACGATATGAAAGGCTCTTTTTAAAATATTCTTTAATTTTTATGCTGTTGTGAAATGACTAATTTGATGAATTTTAAAGCTTATATCATTTATAAATTATTAACCATATCGTTTAAATGTAAGAAAAACTATATTACTGTAAACTGTTTACATTTATTCTATTTAATGCCCCCTATAGTAATCGCCCTTAATTAATAAAAGTACTTATAATCGAATCAATGAAGGCAATGTATTATTTAATTTTCTAATATAATTGTATTGATTTTGTTTTATTTGAACGATACTTCAAAATTGTTAAACGATAAAATTTAATTATTTATTTGTACCAAAATTACCGTTTTTTAACCAAATAACCGAACTTATATTACTACATACTTTATGTGATAATATATCCACCCGTGAATTGTAACTCTAATACACTTGCACTATGCTTCCGAATTTACATAGTAGTAACATCGATAATAATAATTTGGTCTTACTCTTCAACTTTTTACAGACACGAGGAAAGACGAAACTGTATGATTAATTTGATAAAGATGTTGAAAGAGGGAAGCATAGACTCATGGGATGAACACTTCAAAATGACTTTGCTTCTTCTTTTGGAAATTTTGGGCGATATAGAGGTATGTACCAATTAATTGTCTTTGCCAATATTATTAGACATATTTCATATGTTTAGAAATCCTGTAATTTATTGGCATATACTAAGAAAACATATTTTAATTACGATTTTAAGGCAGATATTATTGTAGTAACATATTTTGCACTTTTATTTAGATTATGTATATATGTATATTGTTTGACCATCATAAAATATA
Source organism: Invenusta paracnida (assembly GCA_036023295.1). Taxonomy (NCBI): domain Eukaryota; kingdom Metazoa; phylum Platyhelminthes; order Proseriata; family Coelogynoporidae; genus Invenusta; species Invenusta paracnida. The sequence continues at coordinate 17,784 of JAYRBW010137134.1, forward strand.
TTTTTTTAATAATGCAAAACGGTTCTTATTTTGTATTAGATTCTAATTTTGCTATTATATATTTCTTCTTTTCTTTACTTAATAACTTTAAATTTAATACTTTTTTCTTTTTTTTCAATAAAAAAATATTTTAAAGTTACATTTGAAACATATTTTCAAATGATAATTCTTAGTTTAAGACATATTACATTGTCCAGTTTATTAATATGCCTTAATAGATAGATAATTATGATTACTTTATTCAATGCAATAGAAGAACCAAATTAAGTTTATACAGTACGCGCCAAAATGAATGGCACAGATTCAATATCATAATAAATCTTACGACAATTTTTATTCCTAATATAGGACTCCGACTCTGAAATCCGCAACTCCGCAATACAAAAGTAAAACTCCGCAAAATACATATTTTTTGTAAGTGTAAATGAAAGTCGTGAGACAATGCAAACATATCCGTAATTTGAAGTTGTATGTCAATACTTCTTGCCAAGTCTTCCATTTGACGATCCCGTTTTCATTCATGCAGAGATTATTAACTCATTTGATGAGTCCCGTCTTGTGGCAAAGTCTGACAGAATTTCGTTTTTTAATCGTTTCCGATATTTACTACCACGCGACTGTTCTGTTGATGATATTTTGGAGCAATCTGCTGAGTATCAAACCTGTGATATTTCAAAAGGTGTTGATAGTGCAGATAACCGTGTAGTCACTGTGTGGGTGAAGATAGGGGAATGCTATCCTCAACTGAAGGCTCTCTCAAAGGTTATGTTCTCTATCATGGGGATTCCTCATTCTAGTGCATCGTGCGAGCGTATATTTTCAACTTTTCAAAGAGCATCTTTTAATGATGAAACAACCGAATCACTGCTTGTTGTAAAATCAAAGCCTGGACATGTTTTGATTCAAGTAGACAGTATAGGGATGGCCAACTTTTGAAGATGAAAAGTGCATATTACATTTCTTTGAAAGAAAAGTAAAAGACAAACTCCTCTTTATCTGTACATGTATTGAAAAGTTTATTGTATATTTGAAATTCACGTCTCTATGTATATTATGTATGACATAGTCAGTTTGTGTTTCCAATATTTTACATTACATGAGTTTTTAATATTCAATTTTGTTGATGTATCGTAACAGATTTAAGTGTTCAATTTTACAAAATTGTTGTTCAATTTATAGCAATTTTTGTTATATGTAGAGTGGTAGAGTGTACACACCTACTAATTTTGTACCAAGTTTACGAATAACTTTTATTATTTAGGCGTTTCCATTTTACATGATTTAACAATAATTAATTCATGTTTATACATATTCTTTTTTTCTTTTTATAATCCTGTTTTTGTACCAAATTTATTGATGTATTTGCTACAATAAAAACTCCACAAAACTACTTTTTGATTCCGCAATTTTATTCTGTAGGGTAAACAGGTCTGCAGGACTACATAATATTGTAATACGTTGCCTATTTTACGTGTGTTGTTGCAACGCATTTGGTCAATCGTTTTGGCACACATCTATTAGTAGGATTATATTTTGTTATTTGTAAAAAATATCATTTTTGGATGCTCACTCAATATAAATTAATATTATAAGAATGTTATATTCTCATGCGTCATAAATATTAAGTTCACTTTCAAGTTCAGTTTATGTGAATCTCGGTTTAAATAAATATGACTAATTAATTATAAAATAATAAATTTTAAAGATTGAAAATCTATATTATACTAATATGTTAAATGTACGTGAGTATTCCATTAGTTAATTTATTTATTGTTTTCTTACTCATTTAATCTGTCTGTACAGGGTGAAACACGTGCACTGGCTCTTCGTGTTTTGCAAGAACTGCTTCGCTCACAGCCTGACCGATTTAATGAATACGCCCACTTGACCATTGTTAAAATTCTCGAGGCACATAAGGACATCGAAAAGACGGTACTTATAATTGAGCGATAATATTGTAATTTTGAGGATGAAATCGAAATTCCAGTTTTAATAACTATATTTTTTATGCAAATTTGGTCATCCTTATAAGTATTGTATGTTTCGAAGGCTATATCTACGCAGGCATCTATACTTTTTTTTTCTTCTTTAATCTCGCCCAAGAAAAAATCAATAAGTGTGATTACTATTTTATTATTTTTAAATTGTATTGAAAACATTTTTTTTCATTCAAGTATTATTTATATTTTTTGCATTAAATAAACGAACTAAGATACATTTTATATCATAGTAATATAATCATCATGTTTTTGAACCGACTCAGTTTCTGAGGCATGATATTATTTGCCAGTATTACTTAATTAAATACAATATATCTTTATGACAGACTCTTATTATGTACTACATTTACAGTTGGGTATAAACTTACAATTATTCTCACATTTAATTTGGTATTAATCAGTTAAACGTTTGTATTATGTTAATTAAAACTTCTAAACTAAATTTTGTAGAGTGTTTTTAAAGTTTTGTAACAGCTATGTTATGTATGTTTCAAAGTAACCATATCCCCCTAGCAGAATTGTTTGCTCATTTTCTTTCCATTTTATGATGTTCATAAGAAGCAAATGTTGGACAATATAGCCAGAAGTGCAGCTGTAGTATAGGAAAGTGTATTGAATTTAAAAATATTTACTTTTATCGTCTTTCATTCACTTTATTAAGTTATTGATTTCCAATTGGAACAGCTTTAATAATTAGTTCAATCGAAGATGTTTTCCGTAACACTACTAATTACCAGTATTACAAGCTTTGTAGTCCAAAGCATGTCATTCGATTGGTTTAGCTAATTGCTCTAGCCTTTATATACAGTAGTTCGTTAGTATCTAGACGTCCAAATTTGAGAGAATTTCGCATTTTTACTCGAACGAATAAAGGGATTTTGTTTAGCTACCATCCTTATATTATACAAGTATTTCTAAATACATACTTACTTGGACGTAGGTGAACCCCTACAAATTGACGCTTGAGTAAATATAAATATTGTACATACAGCTTATGAGAGTTTCATTTTCCTTCTATTTCCTTGTATAGGTAACTTAGAGATATACACACTAATTTAATTAATAAGTTTAAAAGCTTATCCATTTAAAAAAGATTTTTACTAAATGAAATATTCTAACTTTCATGGATTATTAATTAAAAAGTTGTATATACGACTTATTAAAATCTACTGTGTTATGATTTTCATTTTTGAATACCGGTTTGTTCAGGAGAATCCAATCGAAAGTGAGAGTTTTGGCATATTAAGTCTATCTGCTTTAGGTTTTTAAAATATAATATATTTATTTTGTTTACACAAAAACGTTGACAAATTATCTACATCATATAGATACATCTAGCTAAGCAACATTCCTCTTTCGGTATGTAATAATTTCCAGTATACTGTATAATAATTAGAAATACACACATATTATGCACATTCTGGCTACAAAGTTCTGCCTGACAAGGCACGAGCTATGCTGAGTAACAAGAGGGTACAAAACGTGTCAAACTTGTGTTATTATTCCACAGGTGGTAAGGAACTCTTGATTTACACATTGTTTGTATAGAGCTATTGAATAATTAATTATATTTACTAGTCGGTTGAGGGTGCTGAGTAGACTTGATGATTGGAATTGGGGACTGTTTGAAAGTCAATCATTTTGGCCTGGTGATTGTTAGTAAGAATGGTTATTGCATTCTCCTTAATTCATGGATGACTATGTATAATGGAGCGAAGGAATGCCCCTTTCCCTGATATCTAGCCTCTCTCCGCTATCCATCCCTAAACTTCGGTGTCGAATACCACACTTTATTATGTTGTTGCACACACTATTACGCACAGTTTTATATATTAATATATTGTTGTCTTTTCACTTTCTTCTACCAGATATCCTGACCTCATTTTCTGTCAAAAGAGGTTATTGAAGTTAAACTTACCTTATTATTTACTAACGTTTACAGGAAAAAAGAAATATGAAAAACTTATTATGGTACTGGATACTTGATAATTTATTTATGATAAGTACTATAAAACTTCATTTTTTTAATATTCTCAGAACTATAATGTTTTTGGTTTACTATTATTTTACAGCATGAATGAATAATTTGTAAAATTCAGTGAATTAAAACTTTACATTTTAGAGTGTATGATAATGTCATATAATGATATTATAATTTAATTATAATGTGTGTAATATTTTTTTATTGACTGAAGCATAAAACTGATTGACAAATAACCTAGATTTATTTTTGTATTAGTCTAGATGAGCGCGCTTTTAAATATGACCATATTAATTGGATTAAACTAACAATTTCATATTTATTATTTTATTTTACCCAATTCGTACATGATAAAACTTGTGTTGCTACATGAAAATATTATTTTAATTGAATTTTACTGAATGTTCATGCTAGGTTTGTTTCTAAAATAAAGAAGTTTTTTTTGAATTAAAGAAAACCGAATTTATATACCACAGTTTGAAACCTTATGATATTTATTAGACAAATTTATGGAATATATCGGTGTATATTATGTTTATTCTGCATTCGGTCATGTCCATGCATACTATTTAAACAAAGTTTACGTTAAATTAATGTAATATAACATAAGTGACTCGAAACCTATATTTAGATTGTTATTATAAATTTGAAAAGAAGTTTATATGTATTAAAATACGAAAATAAACAGAAATTCTATACAAATTTAAGTACGTATAATTATTTTGAAGATTATTAAAAACGATGGATTGAAATATACCCAAGAAGCCTTATTGTCATTTAATGTCAATGTATAAAGAAATCCACATAAAATACTTTAAAATGCATTTATGTAGGTTTAAAATTACATTTTGAAATCCGACAACACTGATTTTAGGTAAATGAAAAAAAATCTATATCACTAATATTTGTAAAAAATACAATTTTTAAAAATACCTAATGATGAAAATAAAGAATTAATTAGATATGCTTGGTACATTAACACGTTCACTGTGAATGTTAATTACATCATCTCCATACTATAAGGTTTATTAAATTATAATGATTCAGAACCTGACAATTATAATTATTATTGTGGCACCTGAATACATTCATCATACTAACTTATTATAGAGTTGACAGATTCATGCATCTATAGAAATCAAGAAAAATTAGAATATAGGTATCACATATGCCAACAAGAGTAAGATTTATTGTAATATATTAATGCTAATAGTATTTACTATCGTACTAGTCATACTTAGTATTATTACCTTTAATTTGTTCTGCTAATCTAGTAGATTTTGTCAAAAAAGCGTTTAATTTTGTAAATGAATAGAAACACTAGGTTATAGGTTATAGGTTACGTGTTAAGGCATACCATATGCTTTCATTTGTAACCTTATGAACTTGTTGTCTACTGATATTTAAACCAATTGTAGTCAGGTTCTGTTTGTTTTAAGTGTCCATATTTTTCTTCATATTATGGTTATATTTTAAAGTTTTACATGTTAGATATAACTTTCACCGCTGAAAATATTAATAAACTGATAATTATAATTTCTGCTAGGCTAGTGAAACTGGCCCTTTTTATATATATATTTCACCATAATTATAAAAAAATACCTTGATAATTACGGCATATATATTTTTAATTGTCTACTTGTCTTTTCTATATTCGTTTATTTATAATATTTTGTATTTGTCTTATCAATGCTTATGCTATACTGTATGTAGGTTGGAATGTAGCTATTTGCAAACTATCCAAACCTTTTTCCCACAGTGTTACAGTTACGAGTAACCATATTATGTTTTGGCTGCATTTATTCGGAACTATCATTGGATTGTTTAAGCTCATGTCATAAGTCGTCAATTTTAATTGTGAATCTGATTTGTAGTCAGCCACCACCACATCGCTACACCACTGCGTCTGTATGTACTTACTTTTTCTTACTCAGGTTGTGCGCGCGGCGGAGGAGTGTGCCCAAGTCCTGGCGAGCACACTACCACAGGACCTCTGTCTCGACGTTCTCACACCGATTATGACTGACTCAGACTGTCAGATCAACCTGGCTGCGCTCAAGATTCAGTCCCAGGTGATCAAGGACTCCGACTCCAGTCTCGTGGAACGTGCCATGCCGGAAATGGCCAAGGGTTTGATTAAGGTACCTTATCTACGATTGAAGCTTCATCTTTGACATCATTATATTTCTCTAATTGATTTACACATATTATGTGTAAAAGATCTGTTAGATTGGGTGAATAGTTTTTGACTGTTAACATTTTTTATTCTATTTTATTTAAAAATTAATATAATATATTCTTCATGGAAGGTATCGTATGCAAATTCTGAATTTTAGTTTATATCAGTAGAGTTTATAATATATTTATTCTTTAGTTAGACTGAGAAAATGTCTGACCAGTGAAAAATATAATCTGGAATATAGAGGATTAAAAAGGAAATTAAAAATACTTGTTTGTATCCTTGACAGGTGCGACATATTACAGGAGCATGGTTTTACACTTTTTTCATATTAATATATTCAGGAATTAGATGGAAGTAAATTCTATTCAATATTTAATTAATTTCTTGTTTTCCGTGTAGATGGGTTGTTAATCTGATTTTATTTCTTGTAGAACTAATTATTTTTTTGTAACTTGTTTCTCTTTTAAAATAAGGTACACATTAAAATATTAACTTTAAATCACATTAAAAAAATATTTCAGCAATTTAATTTATCTCTCGTTTTCAAATTTACGATTTAGTGTGTCAATGAGTATAATGTTTTATATTTTGGTATAAATTTGTGTTAAATGTAATTCATTTTATTCCTGCATTCTCATCTTCGCTTTAAGTTTATTTTTATAACTTTTTTCTATTATAATATTTATTTAAATAACTTTGTGGGTAACCAGCAATATCTTTGAACTACACGCTTTCGCATTGTGATACATGTGTTTTAAACTGTCATTAATAATAGGCCATTTCACAAATACGGTTTAACTATCTCAGTTTTAAACGGTTTGATAGTAGTTCAGTTTAGTGAGCGATGTGTGCTGTGTGATCCGGAAAATGGAAACATTTTGGAGCTGCTGTCAAACCATTTCAAACCGGTTCAAACTTTAGGAAAATTACACTGAATATTTGTAGATTTCATAGTTATAAATAAAATGAATACCTTAATAAGTACTTATATAATTTAATTCGATATCTTTTAATACAAACGTTTATATACAGTAATACATAATATGTCTAGATATATTATATTATATATGTACAAACGGACAAAAGATAAACATCGTATATCTATATTATGCACTTGTGTGTTAAATATTTTTACATGATTATATATACATCTCCTATATGTTCTTGATTAATATTATAATATATTAATGTAAGAAAATTGGACAATTTTTAACGGAAGTTTTGTACATGAGAATTTGATGTTTTTTTGTAAATTTAACTAGTTAAATAAGAACTTAGATGTCAAAAATATAGCCTAATTAAAATGGGTTTACTATAAGAATAGATCAAACTGGTTGTTTCAATTACTTATATTTTTAATCAATAGTTGGCAAGTGATATCACTATAATCTAATCAATACATATAGAAGCATATTTTATCAAATATATACACGAGCATATTAAATAAGAATATAATTGTAACAATTTTCAATTAAAAATACAAATATTATTTTCCATTTCTATAAAATGAAATTGGAACACACGCGCAAATAAATCTATTTAAGGATTTTTCAAAGTAATCCAAACTGAATTTATGAAATCAAATATGGTTTAGAAACTTCCAACTAGTAAAAAAAAGTTTAACTTTTTCCATAGGTCAGTTTTTCAATAAAATTGTTATTCCTGTCTTGAATCAGTTCGACTGGCGTTTTGACTCAAAATATCGATAAATTTCGGACGCCTCTTCAATTTGGACGGTTTAAAAATTAATTTAACAAAAATGGTTTTGTTTAGAAACTCATTTTCTCAACCTAATTTGATTATTCAATAATTCACTCCTTATCTAAACCGTAGTAGTTTTAATGAAAGCCACGACGGTTTGACCCAAACCATTTGTACACACATTGTATGTTTTCTTTACCTAACTAATTATTTTTCCTTTAAAAATATTATACTTTTAAGTATATAAACATCTATTTTAATATATATACATATATATATATATTATTTGAAAATTTTCAGGGATGTAACAACAAAGAAAGTCACATTCGTAAAGCCAGCATATTCTGTCTTGTGGATGTCTATCAGAAGATAGGTGATAACATGTGGCCTTACTTGAAAGAGCTTAACAACAGCAAAGTGAGTATCATTGATCCAATAATATTGCGTTAATATATCATGTTTATACATTACACCTATAAATTGCTAAACAAAATAACTGCTACATTATAATGGCGGTTTATTAATGTATTCTATTATTGATAGGTGTAAATAGTTTTAAAATAGACATTACGTTTTAAATACTAGGGTATTGATTTATTTGTTTAAGATGTTTAATCAATCAATACAGTTATTACCTTGATGAAATCTAAAATGAAAATGGCTGTAGTTATTAAAGCTACAATAAATATATTTTTGTAAGCCTACTATTTAAATGTAAATATATTTCTCGCAATGTATGATATGGGACAACTAATGAAAATATTCTTTTTATAAATATAACGTTGAATGCTTATTTAAAAATTTTTATTTATTTACTGAACGAATTTTGAATAAAGCTATATGCATCAAGTAGAGCTTTTTGATGTAATTTAATGTTTTTTTACCGAATAATGAGCGTTACTGATCTTTAATCTTTAATCTTATTGAAGTTTTGTTCAAAAGCTTTGCTTTAAGTTAGTAAAGCATTTCTAATAAAGAAAAATGTAAAATAGGATTGTAATATGGTTAATTTGGAAAAGAGAATAGTTTAAATATTAAAACGTGGCTAAATTATTCGTTACCAACTTGAAAATATAATTGTTTTTCAGTAAATGTGCATCATTAAAATATACAGAATTTTGAAATATTTTTAATATTATGTACTGTATAGTTTATGAATATAATTTCATAAACTATATACCTAGTATATAATAATTAAAAAAAACTGTTCAAAATTATTTTATATTCAAAAGCAGATATATATATATATAATTTTAAAAATATTACATATATATATATTTTTGTTAACTAATCTGTTAAGAAAGAGATTAAATATACTTAATCAATTTATAATATTATGAAATTGACTTTAATGACTACTTTGAATCTCACAATATGTCCATAAAAACTAGCATATTATAATATATGAAAAACAATTTGTTTATGAATACTTTTTCAATGAATTGCCCCTTTTATCTTCGGAAATATTAATAAGCTGTTAGTATTCCAGACTATAAACTATGTGAAAATCAAGAGCAAAATAGTATTACAACTACATAACAAATAAATTGACATCACTTTAATTGGCACATATATAGGGGTGGGGGCAATATAATAAGCTTATATATATTTTATTTAATAATTATAATTTCCTATTGTTTCTATATTGTTTTCAAAATGCATATCAGTTTTCAAAATACATTAACTCTGACTAATTAATCGATATATTTATTGTAATTTTATAAATTCCTTCTGTATGTTTTATTAGTCTCAAAATAGTTCAACTGTCAGCATAAATTTGATAGAAAGTGTCTTGTAAAAGGATATCATGTTCCAACAATTGATGTTGATCAAAGTTATTTAACTTAAAATAATATATTAATTAATTTTTTTTATAATAACTGGAAGTTTTACCTAATTATAACTTAAAATTAGCGCCAACATATTGCAAGTAGCAAGAAACATAACAATGTTTATATTTGCAGCTCGTAGATATACTTTTTATGTTGTTTGTGAATATATAAAACAATTAATTTATATACTATCTGTATCTTCAGATTCGACTGCTCAACCTCTACATAACCAGATCCAAAGAAAATGCCTCTGCTGATAATGGCGAGTCTTCTGGGCGGTCTAATCTCACCTCTCCCAATCCCAGTTGATTGACGGGGAAAAAACCACCACTAAGTTGCATACCCTACTTACTGACTAACTAATCGCTGATGAAATCAACCAGTTGCCCAATCATCCATGACCAATCAGTTACCAATCCTTTTACTTTTCACAGTAACTCCCCTTTTATCTTCGCTCCAGCCTACGTGTCTATTTCCTTTCCCACTTCCTTCATTTCCTCAAATTGAGGCGTGAAACCATATTTTATGGTAACGGGATGGTGAGACTGCCTTCTCTTATTCCATTATCTCTAAACACATATTATAGTTGATATATATATATGTGATATCTACATCAGTAATATACCAAGACAGACATACACAGAACTCCAACTTCTTCTGCGTCTGAATAATGACTGATTATTTATTAAATCATCGGTGACCGCAGTGCAGCGGGAAAACGAAACTAATTGACAGAAATCTATGATTTACAGTTTTTTTTGTTATTTCTATTGTTGGCCTACTAACACGTATATTTACACATAGGTATGTTCTGTAACGTTAAATTTTCCTCTATAGAATATTCAGCTTGAAGATTGGGAAAAATATTTAAAAGGTGGACAGGCCACATTAATACACTACATTTAAAATGTTTACTGTACAATTTTAGCGTGAAATACTTCAGTCAATTGTTTTAATCTTTTGATAAATCTTGAGCAATAATATATGGAGTAAAATGTTCACATAAACCTTGATTGTGTAAATTGTTGGTCACAGTACGTACGTACATTTATCCACCTATCGGTATATGAATTTTAGAATTTTAATGTTTAACAAACCCTGTACAAAATACAGTAAAGCAATCAGTGTCATGTATTCGATTTTATTTTTATTGGCTCTATTGGAAGTTTAATTTTATTATGATTCCCCACTTTCTTTCTTCTCATTTATACCTAATTTCGTTGCAGTATCCAGAGAAGTGTATTGATTCTATTTTAAGGAATGAACCATAAATAACATGACATAATATTACATGCTTACATGTTTACATGTATACTTCTTACGTATTTCTCGTAGAAGTTATGATCTCGGTTTAGTTATCAGACCACCAAATATTATTATGGAATGTTATATAAATGTCGCTATCCATACATGTATACAATGTGTATAATTTTATAGTAAAATATATTTGGAAACCATTGTTTGCTTTAACCAAGATATTGAGACTGCTTATATATAACCATGGAATATTGACAATCTATTCGGATTATTTTATTGGCTGTGTCTGAGTAGAATCTTATTATGATGCGCTATATTTTTTGCTTTAAATTTCCATGTTATAGAAATCAAATACCTAAGACCTTTTTTTATCAATTTTATAAACAAAAAAGATACACAACTATAACTGTAACTTATATTATTTAACAATTAATGCCAGATTGATTTTCCAAACTATCTATACAGTTGAACACAATTGCTTAGATGTAAATTATTATAATCACAGTAAAGCACATATGAACACTTAGCAGCATGTGATGTGTATCGTGTATAGTTATATATATTATTTATTCTATTATAGTCTCCATATTTGGTTAGTACTAGATCCTGCAAACAAATAGTTTGTACGAATGCAGTGTTTATCCCATTATCTTGCGCCATCATATACTATACATACATTTTATTGTATCAATACATTATATATTCTATGTATTGCTTTTTATAAAAATGTTATTGAACAATTATCATATATTAAAAACATAACGACAATTTTATTAAATAATTATTTTAATTATTTTACTTCACAGCTCATAAAAACACTGTTACTGTAGATATATAATTGAAGTAAATTATTTTCAGTCGAAACTAGTGTTTATCATTCTTTAATACAATCAATTAGTCAATAAATATTTGAATATAATATAGGTGTATTATCGCTTTTATAAAAGTTGCAATAAATATACCAACAAATCACATTTTTAGCCTATCGAGATTTACCTGTTTTGTATGTGCTTACTATTAACTATCCACTGTATTCTTATGTTACTATTGTTTGCATTTATGAGACGCAAAGTTGGGGGAAAATAAGCTAAAATATCGGAGAAGATAAGTGACAGAATATGATAGTGTTGAAAACTTAGAAAAAACAAGCCACTATTAACACTTACATTGGATACCTTAGCACACCTGAGCAACATAGTATCCTATCATCTCTCATTCCCCTATGCTCCATTTGGACCGCGTGCATACGTCAACTATTAATTATACCAGTATGTCATCCATCTTTACTGAATTCGCATTGATTGCCCCGCCCGACAGTCTGTGTATTGGTCCGCTATGTATGTCTCCTCCTTCAACTAGTTTTATCACACTTATTATCAACATTTCCAATATAAATCTGACCTTGTATAATAATAATTAAAAAAAGAAATTATGTGGGAACATAAGGAAAGCGATTGCATACTTTTACATACATATATAATACTATGTATAATTCAACACATTATTACTTACATTGTATTTGTGCTATCAAGTATGTTTTTATGTTCTATATCTTTAGTATTTCCAGCATCATTAAAAAAATATACATATATATATATATATACATTTGAAAACTATGGACAATGTGATTTTAATATTATTTTACAACATTTAGGTTAACCACGAGCTATATGCGTCTTATATAATAATATTATCAGAGTTTATCAAATTTATTAGGTATATATTATAATATGGACATTTATACGTAGTATATATATTTAAGTATGTATACATGTATATTATGCAATGTTGTGTTTGCACATGAGGATGTATTTATAAGTAGCTACTTGTGTTTAAGAATATTTCACATAGTATAAGCAAAAATATACATGTTATTTGATACCAAATAATAATGTTGTCTGTTTAGAGGAACCTATAATCGAAAGGTTGTAATTGTAATAATAGTTTTGAATTAAAAGATTAGCCCATTTATAGCCTAAGTTATATTGTCATATCAATAGTAACGCTTAAATGTTGATTTAATAAACCAAGTAGATACATGCAGCCAATGGGTCAACGTAATAGAATGTACCTAATTATTTTGTGTTTATATGATAGGAATTTGTCAGCAGTATGGTATCGATATCTCTGCAGTCAAACGTGACTAATTTATGTACCAGGTTTAGAAAATAATTTTGGCAATTCTGTTTTTTTTTTTTTCAATTTCTAAATGAAAAAACAAATGTATTTGCTCGTAAAATCTTATTTTAAAAACTTTTAACATGTTAATTTCTAAAGTCTAAAATTAGAAATTACCACTATAGACAACGATGGCATGAAATGAAATATATATTTTTAAATGGGATAATTCAAAATATGCATACTAATGCATAATTAATTTTTTAAATTAATCTAATCTAGTTAATTAATTATCTTATTAATTAAAAAATTATGTTTTTGTAAGTGCCTGGGGATTTCCCATAAAAATGTGTTTTATTCTTTATGATTATGCCTTGATTTAGATAGAAATTTATCCATAAGTTATGTTTATGCTTCTGAAGATCTAAGCGTTATAAAAAGGAAATTTGTTATTAAGCACGCACCATCGAATTAAAAAAAGTATAATATGCTCCTTCAAACGAACAAAAAGTGAGTTATATTGGATAAAGTTATGATTATGATTAGACGTTTCAATATTTAGGTCTGAAGAAGAATAAGCTTAGGAACGAAATGTTAAAGAAATAATTGAACTAGATCATATTGCGCCGCTGTTCTCTTCGTTAAATGTCAAGAGTCCTTCACTTCTATTCTAATATGAGCAGTATTTTTTCTACCTTTTATCTCCACTAAATCGTTAACTTTCGTCTACTTAGCATCGTTTCCCCCACCTATATTCCTTAACTCAAATCAAATGCAGTGATGTGAGAGGTTTTGTAAATATATATAATGATTTATTTTCTTCTAATATGAATACACTAATACACATATATTTGTTGCGCTAAGACATTTAATTTCTATGTTAAATCAATAAAGTTCACTTCACCAAATAAATATTGTTGGATCTTCAAAACAACAACATAATCCATATGTTTTGCAAGTATAAAATTCTTGAACACTAATTCATAGATTACATTTTTATAACAATAGATTTTTCTGAATGCGTAATCATTGTCATATATATACTAATAAAATGGTTAAACAAATTACATTACATAAATGAAATGTTTTATAATGAACTACTAATTGCTAACGGCGAAAAGCCAACTTGTTGCTCGACACTTTAACTTTATTAAATTGGGTAAAATGCCTAACTCTGGTAAATTGTGTGCTGCTGATCAAATAGACAAAATGTATACAAAATACCATTTAATTCGACTGATAATATGGTGTTGGACAAAAGTAGTACATTTGTATTTAAAAAAGTATTATAAAGTAAATAAAATATTCAGAAAAATGCCTAAATCTGGTGAATTGTATGTTGCATACACATTATCAATAAAATTCTATGGTTGCATATGGCTGTTCAAACAGACAAAATGCATATAAATTAAAACATGTAAACTACTATTAGTAAAATTTCTGGTAAAATACAACTTAATTTTTTATATGAATTACACATCATTTAATTGAAATTTAGGAGTTTTTAAAGGTGGTTTAATGAATAAAACACGAAATTTCAACAAACTTAACAGTGACAACTCTTACCATGTTAACTCTAATCATAACCATTATGTAAAAAATTAATTCGTAATTCATATATAAATTTGGAATGATTTTTTAACTTATAAGATTATTAGAAATAGGGGATTTCATACTATGTACTTACTTACGTATATATTATGTACTTATTAATAATTTTTAGCTATACGGGGAGGACCGATTGTGCTGTTTCTACATTGTAAGTCTCTCAAAGGCGTACCCCTCCAGTTACAATGTATCGGTTTATTTTGTAATTGAGATACAATACATGTGTTTGCTCGTAGAATGTTTTTTCACTTAAAATCTTTTTCAATCACCTTTTAACATGTTAATGTCTAATTTATTTATGGACTGAAATTTAAAATCGGAAATTACCTTCACGAGGACTACGTAATATACCTACATACAATTACATGGTCCTCGTACCAATTCATCAGACAACGATTGTATTATATATACCTACATAAACTGAAATCGTATCAATATGATTGAAAATAGGTTGTTGATATTACATATGTTGTGTGTATAATTGTTTTAAAACTATAGTTTCACTTTTAAGACTTCATGGGAATATTTTTGAAATAAATTTATTAAATTAAACCAATTTGTAAAAATTCCAGTTCATTTAATGAAATTTTTAGAGAATATATAATTTTATACTGCTAACTTATATTATACTAGCAGTATGGGGAGGACCGCATTGTACTACTTCTACATTGCAGGTTTCTTCAAAGGAGCACACCGCCGCTTACACTGTTGTAAAATACAAGAGCAATATTTGGAATTATTCATCTAAAAATTCTTTTTATTACCATAAATGACGCAAATGTTACTTATTTTAGTGTGCGAAGGTTTTTATTGAGCAAAAACTGTAAAATTGTTTTACGTTATTGTTTTATGTTCAGTATCTAATACTAATTGCAACCATTTTAAATTTATGTTTAATTGATTTCACTACAATAAATATACATAAATATGAACATGTTTTGGTTAACCTTTTACAACAGTTGTTTATATTCATAAGTTTATTTTTTTGGTTTTGATGAGAGCATTTTATCTGTGTGAAGAATTATACACTGAAAACTGTAACTAAGCATTGAAATTAATGGACTTAAAAATGTTATCATATTTTGATGTATAAGTTTAATTATATTTATTCGTACTCTGAAACCTAAATGTAACTGTTAGATGTATCTAATATGTATTTCTGTGTATGCATTATATCAAATATGCATAGTTTACATACATATATATGTTATGCTATTGAAATATTTAATTCACGTTTTGAAGAAAGTATTAAATTAAAATCAATATAATAACAATGACATTTGGTTTTGTTAATTTTGTTAGTCTAATAAAAAACACTAATATTTTAATAAATACCTACGTAAATTAAAATTATATATTCAATTTTAAGCATACATATATTCTTGCAGGACATTATATTTCATACGAGCGTTTATTTACAATTACTTTACAAATTATATAATATCTTTAAATTTGTGGTTTAAATATATTTTGAAGAATAACTAAAGTAACTAATACCTCTAATAAGATTTAATTTTCTTTTTGTGTTTACAAAGCGTATAATACCTTTATTTATTTTGAAGAATGGTATATGTCGAATGATTTATCTTCGTCATACATACACAATACGTGTCAGAAGAAGGAAAAAATTTACAAAATTATATGTTTATGGTAGGTATACCTACATATTATATATTATTTCATTTCAATAAATGAAAAACATTTCTCATTCTTCGATTACGATTTTCTCATGCTGTATATTAGTCGACTATATTTGAAACAAATTTGGGTCAAGAAGTCTAGACATTTATAACGGCTAAGATGTCTCATATAAGTCAATTAACATGTTCTCATTCATCTTTACAAGTAGTGTTTTTATTAAGTTCAGTAAATAACTTATTTATAAATTAGTGAATTACTTAAACATAACATAAAAGAGATACCACCATGTATTTTATAATTAATATTTATTCAATAGCTTTCTCTAATTTAAAATTGAGTTTTAATAATTTTCAGACAAGAATAAATTATAAACATAACTATAATGTACTTTAATAAATTTAAGACGAAAGACGTTGCGTAATCTATCGATTAAGTGACAATGCATTATGACTTCTCCGAATCTTTCTTTATATGTTAATTTAACCTATATTTTTGAGTTCATGAAATGCATTATATTTGTGTTTTATAAAATTTATTCGGTTGTAAAATCTGTATTCTTGAATTAAGTCTTTTGTAGTACCTATATATGATATTTATGATAGAATTAAATTTATTATAGTATCAATAACAAAAACAAGGTGTTATTTAATTATTATTACATTAAAGATTTGGCATTTGAATTTGAATTTGTATTAATTCATTTTCTATTACAATAAATAAATAAAAGTTCGTTAGATTAAATTTTATATAATCCAGAAATAGTTTTCTATAAAATTTAAAAATGAATATAGTAATTTACTCACTTATTTGAATCTATTCCATAGTATATGTAAATACATGTCATATTTTCTATGCAAATATATGTAATTGTAAATCTTCTTTTACTTGAAATTGTATCATGTGCAGTTTTGAAATGACTGATGTAGGTTGATAAATTGGATTTCAAAGTATTTTATAAAAATATTAGAATAACATTATATATGCATAAATCTCTATATTATCTTTGCAGAAACATGAAATGCAAATTGATCATGCGCAGTTCGACATTTAGAATGGTTGATGTAGGTAAATTATCTCGACATACTCACACCGAAATATTCACAAACTATAATGTATATATCTATACATAATATATATAATATTTGTATATATTTTATTTAACTGATGATTATATCGTTTAGAACTGTATATACATGTATAACTAGAGGGAATGCTTGGTAAATAGTAAACATTTCATCATATCTATAGGAGTAAAAATGGAATTACTAAATGTAAAATAATTGCATGAAAAAAACAACGAATAAATAAATCAAATGCCATTATAATGTAGATATTACCATAGCAATAAATGTTAAACATCGCGTAAATAAAACTGTTTTTAATTAATAGATAATTTTAAATAATTTAAATGCTTCATATACCTATGTATGTACATATAGCTACGGGATAAATATGCCAGAAGTTAATTAAAATATTTAACACATTGAAATTAACATTTATTTTATCAAATTTTCTATATTATATTACATTACACATCATACATAGTTACACATATATATATATATATATAAACGGATATGTGGATACTTTACTGCGTATACCATTTAAGAAAAATAATCATTTATCTACATATATTCATATTAATTTTATTTGGTTTGGTTTAATGTATTAAAAATATTTTATTATTTATGCTATATGTACTCATTATACGTTTTATGTAAATAATATACAATTATAAATTATAAACTTATTTATAACTTACTGATAAACACACACATATACACATATATTATGTAGTATGCAATATATACTTAAAATGTATTGAAATATTAATGGATAACATAATTCATTTTTATAGCACTTTCTTTAATTTCAAAACACAAACATTCTCCTGACAAATGTAGGTATCTGGCATTTAAATTTCAGTATAACGATCTAATGGATTGTAACACATGCTATTTATACGGTAATCTTTGAAGCAGTAATTGACTAATGGGGGAGAATAAATTTAATAAGGAATTTTGAAATCCCTTCGTATGTGTATATATATATATACATAATTATAATACATAATATATAACCTATGCATGTTCGGTGGTATTCGATTTTTCTCAGAATATCTTGGTACAGAAATATGTATTCTATAGGAAACTTCATTGCCTGATGTGATTTAGATTTTTATTGGATGTAAGTGATGATTCATGAGGAATAGACTTCATTAGAATATACATGTAGCAGGTATATTGTGTTCTTTTAAAAGTTCCTTTACGAAACACCGTCTATGTTGATATATAGACTTCTATGTAATATTTTTTTAAACTTATGTAAAAATATATATTTTTAACATACATATGTCGGAAGATATTTTTAGTGTTGCTATAATTATTACCTAATATGTTATTGGTATATATGTTTTATATCATATTTTAAATATATTTTATAAAGCTTTTATTATATGTCAAACACAATAAATAAAGACAATCAAATGAGGTGATTACTATTCGAACACTGTGCTGTACTGTACTCTTCAAATATCAGTGATTATGAGGTGTTTAAGCATTTAAATAAAAAAGTATTGATTCATATTTACATAAGTTACATTGTATTCAATATACATATTATATGTTTTCACAAAACATGTATATGAAAGAATTTTAAAAATAAACTGAATTAATTTATATTTATAGTATAAATTCATGAGTTGCTTGATAAGCAAAATTTTATATAAATTAATGTTTAGCATTCGATGAATATTTATTCATTCCAATATTTTTGCATAGAATAAAAATAATAAGAGACCTGTTAAGTAAAATTATGCATTCTATGAATATTTATTCATTCCCATAGTTTTGCATATTTATTTTCGCATACTTTTCTATGCTTTTATATATGTAACTAGTATGCATAAGTACACCACAGGATCATGACTCATTATGATACGTATCTTAACGTATCGGTTTTGATTTAAGGTTCGGTTTCGGTTTTTTAAATTTTAGTTTGGAGTTCGGAAAATTTTAAAGGGGCCATTTAAATTTAAATACGCAGAAAATTGTTTAATTACAAGAAGATTTTATAATTATGCGGGATAAAAATTTTCCAAAAATAAAAGTAATTGCACGAAATTTTAATTTAAAAATGCGCGTAAATTTTAAAGATTAGTTAATAAAACAAAACACTAGCGCATGCCATTCAAACCCAGGAAAAATTATGTGACTAATGTGAACATACATGCCATGAACCAATTTAAATTAAAAAAAGGTATTTTAGGTTCGATTTATCAAACTGTATAAAAGGAACGCGTGCATCTGTTATAGCTCATTCTACTCTTGTTTACGCTACTAGACGGTCATCTCCTCGCCCCTCTCTCTGCTTTCACGATGTCACAATTTATTATCGAGCCACATCGTCAACCGGCGATGCCGTCTATTAAAGTGGGGCCCTACCGCTGCGCTAAGATGGGAGAACGGACTATTCATATGGTCAACCTTATAACGCTGGACAA